>NW_022261360.1:351729-373979 GCF_009602425.1 Actinia tenebrosa
TAGAGCAGTTTTCGTATGACTGTGAAAAGCTCAGTGCCGTAACCGTGAGGTGCCGTGACCGTGACCGTGATGCTTTCTAGAATTTTAATTGGCTGTTTTTTTTCATGCACAATGTGATTGTTTTGGCATCGCTGTGACCTTTGCATGACCGTGTCCTTACAGTGTTTATGCCAGTTTCCCGATATTTGATTGGATGGAGAGTAAATTCTCGTCCAATGTGGTTGGTCTGGCATATCCCTTGCCATGTCATGGCCTGAAAATGTGTTCGTGCCCTGAATTTTTCACAATCATACGAAAACTGCACTAATATACACCAGTACTACACATCAGCACGCAACATTAATTACATAGATAAAGTTGTTACAGTTGTTTTTTAATCACCTTTTTTTTATCAAAAGCACATTCTAAGTACATTCAACTGGGCTGGTCTTGTTGTTGATGAAGCTCATCGCTTAAAGAATGATGATTCCTTACTGTACAAAGTCCTTCAGGAATTCCATACCAACCATAGACTTCTTGTTACTGGTACACCATTACAGAACTCTTTGAAGGAGTTATGGGCACTTCTGCACTTCCTCATGCCAGACAAGTATGTACCGTGTTGGGTGCTTCTTATTCAGTTAAGGGGTAGACTCAATAAGGTAGATACAGTGGTCAACAATATTCACTCTTCCAGTGGAACATCTTTGCTCATCTAGACCTGGTTGTACCAAGGGTGGATTCACAAACTTACGACCTGAGATGTAGGACTCCCAATGGTTAAACAGCTCTGTGATCCTTGCCAACTAGGTTTATGCAACCAAGACCTTTATCAAATTTCTGTGTATTATATACGCAATGACAAAGCATTTTTCGATTGTATAGGTTTGCCAGGTGGGAAGAGTTTGAAAATACCCATTCTACACAAGAACAAAAAGACAAAGGTTTTTCTGGTCTTCACAAAGAACTTGAACCCTACTTGTTGAGACGAGTAAAGAAAGATGTAGAGAAATCTCTACCAGCTAAAGTAAGAAATTAATCAAACTGATATGGATTGTATGATTTTCATTCTTTAAGAATCATTCACAAGTTGATCTCAAAATTTGGCATCCCACAGGGGTCTGTTCTGGGACCCATTTGCTTATAATAAACTGCCCCTATTTGAGGATGTGGCAACATATTGTTATTTATGTTTCTTCTAGGATTTAAGATGTAAAATTTAGTAATATAGACATCATGATGTTGAATTAGTACCGGTAATATTAAAGGTTATTTAAAGCTCCAATGTTTCCATTTGCCTTGTAAATTAGCCTGTAGAAGGTAATACAACATGGAGTTATAGCGACGTGGTGTTTGTTTTGGGGATTTGTTAATTACATACACTTCTTCCTCTCTGCATCACAACAAACATTCAATTTAAATATGGCTTCCTACAGAGATCTGTTGTTGGCCCACTATTAATTCATCATGGTATATTATCTTTCAGGTTGAACAGATCCTAAGAGTGGAGATGTCTTCAATACAAAAACAATATTACAGGTACATGTAGGTCAAACCCAACATGCTTGATGGACCCTCCTCAAAAGTATTGTGGATGCAAGTTTAACATGGAAATACAAAACTTTTTCTTTATGGAATTTGTAGCATTTCTTGTGTATTTTCATGTTAACCTTGCATTTGATACAATTTTAAGAAGAGTTCATTCTGATTCAATCAGCGAGTGAGCCATGCCCTAACTTGGGTCATTGTAGAGGTTGTTTCAGGGTTAGATAAAATTTAAACTTTTTTACTCATTTAGCTGGGTTGCAAAGTTTATAAATGTACTACATACCTAGATAATGTGCGGTCTTTTTAAGGCTTGTTTTTGTATCTTTCAAGGTGGATCTTGACGAAAAACTTCAGGGCTCTGAACAAGGGTTTGAAAGGCAATGCCAACAGCTTCCTTAACATTGTAATGGAGTTAAAAAAGTGTGCCAATCATGCCAGTTTGATACGTCCATTGGAGAATCCACAGTTGGTATTTGATCCTCTTCAGGTGAACACTAAGAAGAGTTAGATTAAAATTAGTTTATGCATTAGCTACAATGAATGGTCTGTCGGGAAAAAACATTAGACTGAGTTCAATTAACATGATGAACAAAAAATGTTTGTACCCAAGGTAGACCACAATGCACCATTAAAAAATAATGGGATTACAGTGGATTACACAGAGTGGCTCTATCACTGAATTCCAATTGTAATTTAGAAGCTAATTTTTGATATTCACTATCTGAGAAAAAAATTGTGGATTTTTGGAATAGCGGCATAGCGGTGAGAGCACTTGCCTCTCATAAATGCACCCATGGATTGAGTCCCACCAGGCTAAATGTTGTATGTAAGTAGAATTGTTGGTTCGTTCTCTCCTGTGCTTCAAGGGTTTCCAATAAGTAGAATGGTTATATCATTTATAAACTTTGGATTGAAATTCCTACACATGTCCCATTCCTCAGCTGTTCTGTAAATTAACCCTCCAAGGAAAGACATTAACCATTTTTATGTACATTTCCCCCAGGATCTTGTTCGAGGAAGTGGTAAACTCTTCTTATTGGATAAGCTACTTGTTCGTTTGAAAGAGACTGGTCATCGTGTGCTAATCTTCTCACAAATGGTCCGCATGCTTGATATCTTGGCCGAATACTTGCAGCGCAGAAGATTTCTGTTCCAGGTAAGAATAGATGTTATATATAATGGAGTTTGATAGGTCTCTCCCTTGATTCAAGCCCTATTATTATTATTTACATATAACATTATCAATGACACTTTTGTTTCAATTTACAAAAACTGTTTTGTTTAAACGGAAAAGAAATAAAATGAAACAGCCAAGTATTTCCTGCCAATGAAGTGACTTGTGATATATTTGTCTTCAGCGATTGGATGGCTCAATACGTGGGGATCTGAGAAAAAAGGCTTTGGATCACTTTAATGCTGAAGGCTCTGAGGTAAAAGATATCTCTCATTCACCCATTCACATTGCATTTCTCAGATTGTAATCCAGGTTATTTTAATGTTTCAAGGACTTTTGTTTCTTATTGTCAACACGTGCTGGAGGCCTAGGAATCAACCTTGCTACTGCCGATACAGTCATTATTTTTGACTCTGACTGGAATCCACAGAATGACCTACAGGCGCAGGCCCGTGCGCATCGTATTGGACAGCGTAACCAGGTGTGAACAAGTAACTAATGTCAAGATATTATAACACTTCATGGGAGCCATGTCGTGGGGGAGAAAGATAGCAATTTTCTCCTTGGGGAAATGAAATCTCTCGTCATCAAAACAAAATTGCCCTAAAACATTGCTGCTGCAAAACACTCTATAAATGCTTTGATGGTTTGTCTACCCATTCAGAGAAAGAAGTGATGCTAGTAGTTGCTTCATGGTACTAAAATCAGAACCTTAGTCAACAGAAAATTCTGAAAGAAGTATTTTTGTAAAGCTTGAATAAAATTTTTATTAGGTGTAATACCTATTGACTGACTCTATTCATTATTTTAAGGTCAACATCTATCGTCTGGTGTCCAAAGGGAGTGTTGAAGAAGACATCATTGAAAGAGCCAAACGTAAAATGGTTTTAGACCATCTTGTAATCCAAAGAATGGATACCACAGGAAGGAAGGTGCTCTCCAAGACTCCAACTGCTCCTTCCACGTAAGTCATCAGAAAAGTTTGTTCTAAGAGTGTGGTACTTGAATTTATACCTCAGAATGTTAACTTTAGATTCTTGGCTGAATTGTATGAATTTATGGAGATTTTTGTGACAATGTCAGAATTACCAGAAATAGATCCAGAGAAAAATGTCAAGACTGACTAAGCAAATCAAACTTTAACAAAATGTGGTGTTAATAAGTTGTCCTTACTTTTCAACCACATTCTCAGGCATCCCAGACCTCCTATATATCCTATATTTCCTATAATTTGTATAGGATCCTATAAAGAGTCTATATTTAAAGAAAACCTCCTATATTTCCTATAAATAAGACGACTGCTGAGTGATACATTTACATTTTACACTGTTTAGCATATTGGGCGTTTTTTTTTTTTTTTGGTTCTGTCTTTTTTATGGCTTATTTGGTTCTGCAAATAAATCATTGCCTGTGCACCCTCCCTGCAAGATCCCTGGTTATGCCACTGAAAAGTTATTTTAGTTCCTATAAAGTGCATATATTTTCCTACATTTAGAACTTGCACAGCCTATATTTCCTATCAAATTTGTCTAAAAAGTGGCTGGGATGCCTGCATTCTAGAAGCATTGTGGTTTCATGAAGGTTTTCTTTTCATACAGGACAACACCCTTCAATAAGGACGAGCTGGCATCGATTCTTAAGTTTGGAGCTGAAGATTTGTTCAAAGAGGCTGAAGGAGAGCAAGACTCGCAGTTACAGGTAAAAACTTATGGTAACCATGCCAACAGTGATGTCACTACTCACATAATTTGTTGTCATTAGGAAATGGATATTGATGATATCTTGCGCCGTGCAGAACTGAGGACATCTGATGATCAGCCTCAAACAGTTGGTGAAGAATTGCTTTCCCAATTCAAGGTAAAATTAACAATTACTTCATCACTCTTTTAGCTCAGGTCCAATGCAGAGTGCCATTAAAATGGATAAAAGGTTTGTTACCATATATAGACAAACAAATTTTTTTCCAACCATTCTTTTTCCCACTTTTTTCCTACTTCTCAATCTTAAATTAAAATTTCCAATATCTTGATGCCTTTTGACTTAAGCATGACTTGATAGTTTGCTGTTTGGTTTTACAGATGGCAAACTTCTCAATAGATGAAGAATCTATCAATACTCCAGAACCTTCAAATTCAAGTGACAATAAGACCTGGGAAGAGATCATCCCTAATGACATTAGGCAGAAGATTGAAGAAGAAGAGAAACAGAAAGAACAACTTGCCTTGTACTTGCCTCCTCGTTCTAGGAAAACTGTCAATAAGGTTAGATGGACATATCCTTATGTTACACCCCTAGGACACTTGATCTTCTGCCTTGCTACTAGCCTCCTATAGATGTGTATTTCTTCTTTCTTTGGTGCTTGAGATCCCTGTGTTACAAAGAAGCGAGGAGGGGTTTGGGGAGAGGATGTTTGTTGGCTCTCAGTCTCCCTAAGTCCATTTTAGCTACATACCACAGGTAGCCTATTAGAAAAACAAATGCCTGAAGGGGAGGCTATTTTGTTTCTAACCCATAGTGTGAGGTGGATTTAAAAACCACTTAGGATCCCATGTTACCATCCTCCGTGCTCGCCCTTGGCTGCATGATACACTCTTGGGTCAATTGTCAATAATATAACCTAAATTTGAGATCACATACATGTACATTATTGATTATTTTTAGATGAACTACGACAGCGAAGGAGAACCAGCCAGCAGAAAAAAGCAGAGCAAGAAGAAGAAGTCCACGTCAGACAGTGAAGATGATGGTTCTGATGAAGATGATAAAGACACAAAGAGGAAAAGAGGACGACCAAGGACTATAAAACGGGAAGATATTGAAGGCTTCAATGACTCTGAAATAAGAAAGTAAGACGACCACCCCTTGCTTTACCTTGGTTACTTGATGACCTCTGTGACCTTCATAGTACAACCAACTCCCATACTCTTACCTTGGATACTATAGTTAGCAACCTCCCTAGTTCGACCACACCTTGTCTTAACTTGGTTACTTGACACCCTCTAAAGTTCGACCACCTCTTTGATCTTGACTACTAAAGAAGACCTGTTTTACGACCAACATGCATTGTGGTTCTTCACACTTGAATCAGTTTTATTCAGTTATGGTGTCTGATCTAGTAATATTCACCTGTGTATTCTCATTGTTTTCATTAAGGTTTGTCAAAAGCTACAAAAAGTTTGGCAGACCACAAACAAGGCTCGATGCTATAGCTACTGATGCTGAACTGGACGACAAACCAAAGGAAGACATTGAGAGACTGTCTGACATTCTACATGATGGCTGCTTACGTGCTGTCAAGGAATACAATGAAAAGCTACAGGAGGATCCAAACTTTGACGGTAAGAACTCCGAGATGTCAAGACCATTTGCAACAAACAGTCGCGTGCTGATATAACACTTTGCTAACAAATCAATTCGGCCAACACTCCCTTGAGGAAGGCTCTGCTGGATGACAAACAAATATTAAATTGCGTATCATGAAATCGAAAGTATCTAATAAGGAAATAAAAGTATTTTGAAAGAGCTTCTGGGTAATATTAGTAATCCAGCTAAAGTTATCTAAATAAAGAAATCTGGGGTTTTTTTTGCCATCCATTAACAGCCATATGATTATTTCCTGCAAATGGCCTATTGATAGACTATTTATCTAGGGCCTAATGTTTTCGCAACTGTTTCAGACCACGTATCATTCCCATGAGGGAAAAGATTCTTTGTATGAGTCGTTGACACGAGGCACGTATGGAATAGTTCTCTTCATTTGTTATTTCATTCATTTCCTGTAGGAAAAAAGCGAGGTGCTACGTTGAGAATCGGTAATGTTACGATCAATGCGCCATCAATCTTGAAGCACGAGGAGGAACTCGAGCCATTGGCTGTAGCGATCCCTGTTGATACTGCGGAGCGAAAAAAGTAAGAACAATATTAATAGATTCTTTTACCTCTTTTAATTCTTTTAATTATTACACTAAGGATACTTGAGTCATGGTTTTGTATCCTGCATAATGCTCTAATAACTATTCATGGATTATTAATTCCAGGTATCGGTTGACTTTTCCTGCCAAGAGTGTCCACTGGGGTGTCCCCTGGGATGTATCAGACGATTCCATGTTGTTATTGGGGATATATGAACACGGTATGGGAAACTGGGAAGCAATCAAAGCAGACGAGGGTCTACAGCTGGCGAGTAAAATCCTGCCCCCTGGGAACTTGAAACCACAAGACAAGCACCTGCAGACGAGGGCTGAATACCTGATCAAGCTATTGAAACAAGTCATGCAGGAGAGTAAGGCAGAGCAATTGAGAAAGGTAAGAAGCACCAAGGATAAAACAGTCAGAGGTCAGCAAACTCAGCAAACTCTAAATATGAGTGGGTTTAATCGAGGGATGAAAACTGGAGAACCTGGTGAAAAACCCTCAAATCAATAGAGAGACTCTAACAACTTCACTTTCCTGTGATGCCAAGTCCAGGGATCAAACCTGAGACCCCAGAGGTGAGAGGCGAGTGCACCACCCATGATTCACTAATGTATGTGATGTTGAGTCCAGGGATCAAACCNAGTCCAGGGATCAAACCTGAGACCCCAGAGGTGAGAGGCGAGTGCACCACCCATGATTCACTAATGTATGTGATGTTGAGTCCAGGGATCAAACCTGAGACCCCAGAGGTGAGAGGCGAGTGCACCACCCATGATTCACTAATGTATGTGATGTTGAGTCCAGGNGTGATGTTGAGTCCAGGGATCAAACCTGAGACCCCAGAGGTGAGAGGCGAGTGCACCACCCATGATTCACTAATGTATGTGATGTTGAGTCCAGGAATCAAACCTGAGACCCCAGAGGGGAAGAGGCATTGCACTAACGCTACGTCACCTTTGATTCGTATGTGTACCTGTAAGAAAAATGGTTGTTAAACAAACCGATGTTATCAACTTGTCATTGATATATTAATGTGACATTACCTTGTTCTATAGTCATCAGCGACACTGAAAACCAAGATTAAAAGAGTAAGGAAGAAAGATACAAAAAAGAACGTTCCTTCTACTGATGTCTCACCCGGTAGTTCAGCAGTACCCTCCCCTGCTGCTGTAGCATCTCCCAAGGTACAGATAGTAAACAAAGAGGGAGGGGAGGCTAGGGCTGAGATGTCAAAACCACCACCACCACCAGTGGTGACGGAAACCAAACAGAAAAGTAAAAAGAAAGTTGGTTCGACGAAGAAAGAAAAGAAAAAAGCAAAGAAGGAAGAGAAGGTAAGACTAGAGTCAGTCGTTTTAACTATATTTTAATTTCAAGGTTTACCGACAGTTTTGTATTGTTTCTTTCTTATAGCCTCCAAAAGAGGAGAAGGAGAAAGAGAAAGAAAAGAAAGAAAAGAAAGAAACAAAAGTTAAGGAGGAACGGGAAAAAAAAGAATCGTCGTCTATGGATGAAGATCAACTTCCAATCAGTTCCCCAGAATCGAAACATGATAACCACGCTCACGTCAATTCATACTCGGCTGATCACATGGACAAGGAAACCTTTGACGCTGTATGTAATAATTTATTAATCTATTATTAATAATTGATAGCCAATTAAAAGATTCAGCGCAATGTGAAGGGTCAAAAATAGACAACAGGTAAGTAGCGAGTTCTCGATTCTCGATCTAAAGGAATCCCGCGCATAATTAAATTTTGGTGTCGAGAGTAAACTTTTTTTGGGTGGGGGGGGGGGGGGGGGGGGGGCACGTGCGCTCCGGTTTCCTATCCCTGCGCTAGTGGGCTAAAATATCAAAACACGGATTTTGTGCGCTGAATCGTGCTAACGGTATATACATGGATTTTTTAGTGTAAGGAAAAGATGCGTCCAGTTAAGCGAGCTCTAAAGATGCTGGAAAGCCCAGAACAAGACGTGGAAGACAAAGACCAAGTGGCCCAAACAAGACAGGTAAGAATGGTCTTCGTATTGTAATGGATGGCATGCGCTGCTACACGGCGCTGTCTTTCATCCCTGTGTAGTTCACGCCTTAGATCGCGCGTTCAAATCTTTACTCAACCGCATCTTGGAGTTGAATGTGTTTGATGTGAACATCTATATCCTACGCTACGGGGTTTTTTCGTCTGGGTTCTACGGTTTTCCTCCCTCACGGAAGAGCCCCGTATGGGGAGTGATGGTCGTAAGATAGAAGTTTTCTTATATATTTACTCCTGCAATGTTTGGTAGATCCAAGATTTCAATAACAATCTTTTCTTCGTTATTAGTGTTTGCTCAAGATAGGCGATCATATCATGGATATGACATCACAGTACAAAGATCATGACGTTGCATCAGAATGGAGAGGGTAAGAGACCACGCACCCAACACGTTGCACCCAGCAGCTGTCAACTTCCCTTGGACTTATCGTTCTCTTCTTGTTTGTTGTCATAGCAACTTGTGGACTTTTGTGTCCAAGTTCACCGCCTTTGAAGCCAAAAAGCTGTACAAACTGTATCGACATGCCGTGAAGAAGAGAGAAGAAACCAGACAACAACATCAACAAGAAGTGAGTTCCTATTGGCTAACGGCTGCCATGGTTACTCTTATTACTGATACGAGTCGATTTTTTATCATTATTATTACAGAAAAGTCAACACAAACACGGCCAATCAGCGTCCAAGAATGGCAAGCCTGCTGCCAGTCATTCTGGTCAGCGGTCAGTTCTTAAACGACCACCTGAAAGTGTTTCACTTCCGGGTTCTTCTTCAAAAATGCCTAAGCTAGATACCAGCCGCTCTCGCTTTGGCCTCGACCCTGACGACTCCCATCGAGTGGGGCATGGGCACAGTGACAAATCAAAAGAAAGACCCAGGGAGGGGTAAGTAGTTTATTTTGTTTGGGTTTTCTTTTTCACAGGCTCCCTTGTTTTATCGGGAGTTTTAATAATTTTTCAAAATTCTTTTTTTAGACACGATGATCGGCGTCGTTTCTACGATCGAGATCGCTACTCGTCGCACTACGATCACCCGAAAACTCCCGATAGACCTTCAGATTATTCACGAACACACGAAAGATCTTCGGAACACTCTCGGACAAAAGACCAATACTCGCGAACTTATGATCGTCTTTCCGACCATCACTCAAGAGCATTTGATAAAAACTATACAAAACCTTTCGACAAAAGATCGGATCACAGAGACGATCATTATCGACCTCGGGATTATTCGTTTGAACATCGGCATCATTCGTACAGTCATCGGACTTTGAGCGAAAGTTCTCCGCAGAGTCTAAACGCGCACAGCCCGCTGGATGTCATCCACAGTCCACGTCCTCTTCAAGAAAGCAGGAAACATTACTCAGACGACAAACATCGAGACAAAAGATCGTGACACATACTATTCTTGTCCATTGTACTTTTCTATTCTTGTAAATATGTCACGCGTCACGTCAGTTACGTAACGCCATTCGTACCATTTCGCCCTACTTACAACAAAGACAACTATCGACCACTCTTGAATCATTTTTAGGTTTTTTAATAGTTTTTGTTTCGTATTATGAAAACAATCCCTTCCCCCTACCCCCCTCCCCTCCCCCAAACAAAAGCCCTTAATCTATATATAATTTATCGAGTGAAAGTGAATAATATAATAAACTTTTGATAACTTGCTTAATAACTTCTGGCTCTGGTTTATTAATACGAGGTTAATAAGTCTTAACCATAAATGTTGTTTTGAGTTGCTCGTTAAGGGTACCGGCTCTGGAGGGGTGTTTTGTGGTTGATTACAGACAGCGATGGTTAAAGTACAGCATTCTCTACCATAATCTATATGAATATCAGAAGCGTGAGGTCCAAAGGATGTGTAATCCAACCATCTTACAGCTTTCTTGCTTTAACATCGTACATGTGAGGTCTTAAGGATGTAATGTCGGATATGATCATAATCTACTGCCATGTAATGTATCTTACCCCCATACATCATCCGCGCGGGACCATTATCTATAGAAATCTGTGTGTGAGGTCCCAAGGATGTGAAGTGATGTGGTTTTGCCTTATAGAGCTTCCTCACCTCATCATATCAGTCTTGTGTGCGGTCCCAGAGGTAGTAAAAGTCGTCTTGTGAGGTATGGATGTGGTTATCTTATCTATAGTACTTGGACGACAGATACAAGTAAGGCCCGGGTCGCACTAGGAAGAGTTTGACGGTTTAGTAAGACATTTACTGTATGCTGTATACACAGGCCTTCCTCACCTCATTATATCAATCGCGTGAGTTCCCAAGGGTAATGCCAGTCGTCTTGTGAGGTATGGATGTGGTTATCTTATCTATAATGGTTGGACGACAGATACAAGTAAGACCTGTACTGTATGCTGTATACACAGGCCTTCCTCACCTCATTATATCAATCGTGTGAGTTCCCAAGGGTAATGCCAGTCGTCTTGTGAAGTATGGATGTGGTTATCTTATCTATAGTGGTTGGACGACAGATACAAGTAATACCTGTACTGTACGCTGACAGGTCTTGTGTGTCTAGCTGTGTGTGGTCTAGTGGTGATAAGGTTTTCCCCATCATTCACTGGTTTGTACCTTATTTTGGTCGGTCTCTTTCTTTTCGAGCAAGCATGTCAGCCTTTAATGTATTACAGAGAAACGTTTGCTTGTTAACTTATTATGTTTCCCGTTGGACGCGCCTGGAAGCCTCTGGTTTAATTGTAATGGATTTACCTCGCAATTGTAATGCGAATAGACTCATGACGTTTGTACTTTTGATCAGGACACACGGAGTACAACAAACATAATGGGGGCGTTGCAAACAAAACCCTGATATTTTAGAAGAATCCCCTTGAAAAAAATGTAACGCCAGGTTTTGTCTAAATCGTTGGTTCCAGCTATTGAAACCGTGAAAAAAAATTGTCCTTTTCTTCTCATTTCATATTCAATTCCATTCAGTTTTCCATTTCTGGTACTTTTGAAACGAAGCAAAAAAGTCAGTCAATCTCAAACACGTCTTACAGGTTTAGTATCCTGTAATGAGCATGCGCATTAGTCTTTCCGCCATTGACGTCAGAGTACAATCCTGCAATGTTGATGTTAGAGGAGCTGAAGCATAGGTATTTACATATGATACACATCTGTGATACTTATGTGATGTATCTAAATATATCCCTACACGTTATGACAAAAATATCTATATAACGACAGTCTAAAGCATTACAAATTAGTCTAATGTGGACAGAAGTTCATCTTATTAGTTATGTTAAGATCGTGATTTAGATAACCAAGAGACTGGAGATTTGCTTCATGATTAAATCAACGGCTCAAACATTGACACCTCGGCTTTACTTTTACAAATATTTGGATTCATAATAAACGTTTGGCAGCCCTACCCGCCGAAGAAACGCCATTAAGCGAGAGATTCAGTTACCAAAACTTGTCGCCTCAAACATCAATACAGCTCTTTGTTTTGTTTCCAGAGGTTTTGTGTTTTCTCAGAGACTTTATTCAAACATACGAACCTTTCCAAGTCCGCGACGCGTGCTAATAATAATTGCTTTGCGATGTGAACAAATTTAGCGTAGAAGTGAAAACATCTGTTTTTGTCGATAGTTAAAATCGCGCTCAGAAAACTGTGTCCTTGGGAAAGTATTCTTCCATGCGTAGAAAGTAATTACCTTAGCGAAGTGCGTTACATTATTGAACACCCTATAAACACTTGTTTTTGCATTGAAAAATATCTGCTTATTTGTTGGTAGATCTTCCGCTTGTTGCCGAGAAGGATCAAAGCGCTCGCTTGCTCGCGAGTGAAGCAGCTTCTTTAAACCATCAAAAGCTAAGCTCGTTGAAATAGTGCGCCAAGCTAAGTACAGAGAATATCACCGTCAAAAAAATTAAGAAAATCATAAGCGTTTGAAGGAAAGAGCTTTATAGACCGACGCTGAGGTAGTGTTCGAAAATGATGAATGGTTCCACCAATCCGCAGTCCTAACAGTTCCCATACATTTTCCTAACAAAACAAGCTGTTTACGTAAAGGAAATGGGTGATGATCTGGTTTGTAGGGTAATGTAGATTGAATGTGTTTATTTGGACACACGGAGAGATAAGCATGATGACCTCGACCGGGTCCCAAGGCATTAGTAACATCTTATTTGATGTTTTTACTTCTAATCAAAAGATTCCTATCATAATACCTTTGCTCTTCTACTAAACTCAAAATGATGTTTTTTAGTTTTCGTTTTTTTAGCTTGATAAGATCTAGATAAGGTTTACAAAATGTCCCCGTTACTGGAGTTAACGCCAAGAGAAGGACTGGTATATTTTTATCTTCAATATAAAGAAACAAAAATATATATTCCTCCCTATGAATTATCAATTCAGAACATTTTTTCAATGATTTTATAATTCTTTTAAAACTATTGTCGTGCCTCATTAATCCTATTAGTTCTTTAAGAACTAACTTTAAAAATCTTTCAGCTTTGCTTTGCCAAAAGTCGTTTTGAATAGAGGAGGTAGAGGATGCTTAAAATAAGCGAGAGTACACGACTAGGAAAAACTGATCATTGCTTGATTATAAAACTATGAGAAAACAAACCAAATAATTCGCAGTAAAAACACATTGTCCTGTGGCTACAAAACTGACGAGTTTTAGAAAAATATTTAGAAGATACAGTTGTTTTGGAGCCCAAAATAAGTCATTTCTTGTCGGTTTTTGATTTATTATTCAAAGCGTTTTTCCTCAACTGAACATAGTTGAAGTACACATTCATATTTCAAACGGCGCTTACAGTAGTTGAATACAGCAATGTTTTTCTATAGTTCTTTTACTTTGCTGTCAATTGGTATTGAAATATTCTACAGGAAAACCTCAAAAAACGTACAAGAAGCCATCGCGGTCCGAGACATACACGACGTAAGTTTGGTTCATGTGGCTTGAACTGAGTCAATGCGAGTGAATCTATTCAAACAAACCTTGTATTGAAGGAATTTCCTCTCGAAAAGCGCGCTAACTAACTCTTCTTCGTTGACCATCGAACTTAAAATAGAAGTCTATTCGAGGTGTACCGTCCATTAATTGTTACTCTCTCAGCCCTGCAATCTTTTTATTATTTCAAAGAAGAATTTCTCCGACAGTCCTGGTCGAGTGGAAGCGGTACGTCTATAGTCGGTAGTTCCTTTGTCAAACCATCTTGTTTGTAAAGGGATTTCCATCTTTTTGTTGTGAATGACTAATCCTCACATTCTTCGATCTCTGTTTGGTTTGGTTTCTTTATTTCTTTTATTATTCAATACTGTACTGTTCTAGCATGTGCTGTAGTTTTTTATCGTCAGGAATTTAGTGCCTTCGCGGTCTGTCGTAATGGAACAGTATTGTTTTAGGTGGAGTCCTGCCATGCAGAAGGCGCGTCATCAGATAACACTCTAATTTTTTATTCAAAGCAATTAGTAGATAGCCAAAAGGGAGCTAATATTAGTGATTCATTATTTGCTAATAATTTATCAATGTTAATAGCCGAGCGAATCCATGTACATAATATAAACTTCTTGCATCGTACTAGAATCATTGTTTGGATTTGTGCAAATAAAAAGTCTTTGTCGGTTCCTGTCGCACTCGTTACTAAACCTCCATATCTCTTCTTGTCCTCTTTCTCTTCTTTTTGTTTGCTGCTTTTCCCCCCGATATTTTTGCATTATCAGTCCGTCTCTCAATTTACAGCACCAAGCTGGACTATTTGACTACTCGTTAGTTCTCTCCTCGTTATTTACGATGTTATAAATAGTCCAGTTCAACTACAATTGGTACTAGATGGATCTCTTGAAAGAACACCAGAGTTTTTTCCCCAACTCTTTACATTACATTTTCTAGTTTATTAACGACTCTCATTAACAATGATAATAAATCATATACAGGTTCTTTAAAAACCTCAAAACCTTCGACAAAACACCGTAAAGTAGACTAGCAATTAAACGAACTAAATACTAATTCGAGTGCAAGGCTTCTCTCGTGCTTTCATGGTTTTAACCTCGTGTTTAAGGCCTTAAACGCCTAAATCAATAAATAAATAGCCAAGATCCTAGACTCTTATCTTGAATCCTTAAGGATTTAGTTAATGCCTTAGCACTAGACTTTAAGTTACTTAACTAAGACCAAAACAATAGCAGTGTTTTGATCATTCTTGCAAGTGTTGTCTTGCCTTGGCGTGTTGTACAATATTTTTGTACACTTAAAGTCACCTTGCAGCAAGTTGGAAGGATTCTTTGTCGTATCAGTTGTCTATTCTGGTGCCACTCGTCTGAGCCTGGAGAATCCAGACAAACTCGATCCAAGTAAGAATAACTGACAAAAGAATTAAGTAAGAATTACATACCAAAACTAGGAAGAACAAAGATAACAAGTACGTAAGAAGTAAGATAAAATCAAGGAGTTTTATTAGTGATGCTATAGTACACGTTTTACTTTGCTTCCTGATTGCCCATACCACTCCCATCCGCCTCAAGCTGGGATGATTATGATCAAGAAAACATGGCTTGTCCCACAAACAACCACGAGGAGGCGAAAAAATGGCTATAAATACTTTATTACATCAAACATTTCATTCTTTGAACAATAATCTTAATAACAAATATATAATTTTTATACGAAGATGGCAGCTAGCTTTAGTCTGCTTCAAGAGACATGTAGTCAAGAGTCCAGCTCCACGTACTACTTTAGCTTCTCTGCCACCGCCATGATAGACTCTTAAGCTTTTACATTTATCATGAAATCAAAACAATTAGATAAAAGATTTTACCGTAGGAAATTTTAAAAACTTCTTAAGATGAACGAAACTTCGTTAAAGTTTACATACTTTTTGAGAACGATAAGTAAACAGAGTGAAATGTTGAGTCTAAACCTGAAGAAATTATTTTATGCGCTTGGATGGTATAAAAATTCAAGCTGTGAAAAACTAGTTTTTCAGTTGACACTTTGAAAGTTTAGTACTTTGTTCGTTTAACTATAACCTTTTCTTTTCAATTTTTGTCGAATTATTCAGTGGACGTATGCTTAGCAAAATCTCCCTCATAAAGCATCGTTAAAAGACAAGCTAACAAACTGTTTGCCATCCTCTGAACTAAGCAAGAATGAATTTACTTAACTAATGAATTTGACAAGTAAAGCTTAAAGCCTTTGTCAGAACTAGTTCAGAGATTCCTCAAAATGAACTATAAATATTGATAATCAATGAAAACGCGAAGTTCTTAATGAATTGTACAAGTTAACCAATTTAAGTTGATAAATTATAATAGACTTAACTCGAGCTTCACAAGTACATTGTACAGTGTGTATACACGGAGAAGAGAGAGAGTTGTTCTGTTTACGTTGTGTCATTTCACTCTAGCGTACAAAGTCTAACAGTTCATAGATATTTATAATCTTCAAGAGACGAGTTAAATGTGTCTTTAGTATTGTTCATTTTCATAGTCACTGTCTCTGTCGCGCAATTCCGAGGACGATTCCATCAAGTCTTGGATAAAAAACCCTCTTGTTTTCGATTTTGTGGTGTGTTGGTGATGATATTCTTCGACGGGATAACAAGCTCTCGGTCGTACAACACTTGGAGAGTATTTGAGCTCGATTTGTCGTACATCAGCCCTGTTAGTAACGCCGTAAAGATGACTTATTTGGCGAGGACTTACCAATGGTTGTGATGTGGCAACATAGGGCCACGATGAACCGCCGTAGAGCGAGAAATGATGGTACGAATCTACTTTGCTGATATGTGCAGGCTCGTTGGAACTTTGTGGGATTCTACACTTAAATCTCTTGGGTCTTCTAAGAAAGCTTCCACTGCCGAACATATCTCCACATGAAGGATGCAGCGTCCAGTAATTCCCTTTGCCTGGCTTACCAAATATACTGCGAGGAACCTTGACAAAACAGTCATTGAGAGAGAGGTTATGTCGGATGGAGTTCTGCCATTTTTGTTGATTCTTTCTGAAGTACGGGAATCTCGTCATGATAAACTCGTAGATCTCATTCAAGGTACGCATTCTGTACGGCGATGATTGTATGGACATTGTTATGAGTGCGATATACGAGAAGGGAGGCTTCACTTCATCCGTAAGATACGGCTTGCTCTGATGACTCACGCCGTTCATGTTAAATAACTCGTCTTGAATGTTATCGTTGGGTTTTATAGCTGGGTTGTAGGGGCAGTAATAGGCAGGTACTCGAGGCTCTCCGTGGTAAACCAGAGGAATTTGTTCGTGTATTCGTTCCTCGCTTATGGCAGCCGAGTGTTGCGGTATGTTGTCTTTGAACTCATTTCCTGTAGCAAGTCCCTTAGATCCTTCCATCCTCAGCTTTTCAAATCCAAAGGAACTAAACGCATTTCCTGTTAATCGTTCCATTATCTCTACAGATTTCGATTATTACCGTAGCGTAGGACTTTATCTTTTTATGCAAGTTGTTGCTGTACTGTACTGTAGCGGTTACCGCGCGTGTCTTGTCACTCCGTCAAGTGGACCAGTTGGATTTTCACGCGTCTTTAAATGCGCTATTGGTCTGAGAAGCACTTACGGCCACCCACAGTGACTTATTGATTCGATGTTTACAGTACCAAAATACAGCGTGTGTCTAATAGAGTGCAGGCTTCGTACTCTCTCTTGCTCACAGTACGAAAGAACGACTGATGCCAGCGTACTAATGGCCTTGCATTAGTTTCAAGTCAAAAGCTTGTCACTCCCCACCCGATCCTAATCGAAGATAGACCTCTTGTCACTGAGAGTTTGCGGTGCAAATGAGGAATGTGACGACCCATCTGCCCCCCATTTACTGTCTGTCATCTCTCAGTAGATTCCGGTCGAGCGCATTCCTTACAAAAATATAAGATCTCAAGTTGTTTAGGGTTGTCTTTCGCTTTGTTTTTATAACTAATTTTATGAACTCGACAGGCGCACGCTCCACACTCGTCAACACACAACTTCTCGCTAGAAACTCCACGCACAGCACTACAGAAGTATTTTCGGGTTTTAGGAGTTTCGGAGCGCTAAGGAAATCTTTTGATGCATTTAATGAGGTTCGAAAAAACTCCGAGGAGAGTACATTGAGCACATTCCTGGGGCTTGATAAAGTACATTGATGATTAGATCTCAAAACAAATTAGCAATTAAGAAGGAGATTAAGACCGAAATTGTAAAGCGACTAACCAACTTAGAATAAATCGATTCTACGTCTACAAAACTAGTCTTGAAAGAACGCCGCGTTGACTCGGTGCTCTGGAGTTTATTGTGTTCGTCCTAAAGTCAATTTCATGGTAAATTTGCAAAGTCAACAAAGATATTTCATAGGTTTTGTTTTGTGATTGTTTTTGCACAGTGTGTCGATGGGAATTAATTGGTGTAAGATGAGACGTTTAAACCAGACACGTGCGCTTAAGTACCGCCCAGGAAATCACATTAATGCTGTTGACAACACAAACATACATCTATCTTTATCCATTTTTTTCTTTGGTCTCTATGGGATGTTCTTCATTCCTCTGTCTCGGGTCGCTTTCCCTCATTTTGCGGTTTTAAATTAACGTGTCCTCTTTTAGGTCATAATTCACTATGTCGTCATCCTGGAATGCCTTACGTAAATAAGATCAATTTATTAATAGGCTTACATACTGATCACAAATGCGGCCTTTGATGTATACACATTAAAACCCCTTCGTCCCGAAAGGCGACTGAGCAAACTATCAACCACCCCCTGTAAACAATAGGCAGTTTAACGCTAATGTTGTGTATTTTAAGGTATTTTTGACTTTTATTCCCGGGATACGTCTATGATGGACTTGTAGTTTCTGAATACCAGGTCTGTTTTGATTGTCTTTACCGAATGGTACAGTGTATTTTATAATCATTACGTTTTGCGCCATTCATTTCCTGTTGGTCAGCCGACTTTGATCTCAGTTCCGACGAAGCGCGCGCGAGTCTTTCCTGAAAACGTTTTTGCTTCGCATTCAACCTAGTGTCAAATAAAACTCTAAAAATCTAATTCTCCTTTTTTTCTTGGATCAGCTAGATTTTTATACAGTCCGGTAGCAATAGGGGTGCGAATATGAAACATTTGAACGACCCCCCTCTTGCACAAGAGCATGCCATTCAATTGGGTGTGGTGGAACTATACTTTACTCGAAATACTCTTGACTTCGTAATGGTATGAAACTAGGATGCAAAGATTTAGACATGATTTATTCTCTCGCAGAGTTATTTGTAGCACACACTTTAGTCTGTGAATAAAGTCGGTCGAATACTGCAGACGGTACACCTTGACTCTCTTATGAGACTTCACTTACGAAACTGCTAAGAAGGTTGGATAGTTCTCTTACTAGAAAGCACGAAAGTTAAGCTAAGTTTATTGTCTTATACTCTAAAGTAGTCTGGTCTCCAGGAAATAAACGAATCGCGGGGAGTTGGTCATAAATTCTAGAAAAGCTAAGTGATTCAAATCATTTCAAGGTGGTTCTAAAATCCTAATATCAAAATCTTCTTTGTATTCAGCTTCACGTAGCAATATTATTAGTGACGCGTTCTGACCAGTTCTGTCAACCTCAACGGCCTCTTTTCAATTTGCCAGTTTTCCTCTATATTGTAGATTCTTTAGTGCCAAAATTATTGCTTGCTTTAGTATTGAATCACGGGATAAAATAGTACAACATAGTTTGATATCGCGATAGACGTACCTCCATTGTATTAAAGGAGCGCAATTAATCTTTAGTGTAGACGCAAAACAAGCAGCCACTGAAAGAAAGAATTGCGTATCTAAATTAAAACTGTTAAAGAGGGAAAAATTGTACTTTGAAAATTCGATTAAAGAGATGAATGGTACAGCGATGTTCACCGATGTATGATTGTTAGTCGGTTTATCGGGACTGGAGCAAAACATGCGGTTTTAAACAATGATAACAGTCGTGTAAACTTGGCTCCGGTAATAGAGGGATCGTGCAAGACTTAGAATTAACCGATAACTGATCTTAAAGTCTCTAAGGTATAAAGAATGTTGTTAAGATAAAAATCTAACAATCATAATTAGATTCCACCCAGTGGCTGATCAGAGACGGGCGCTTCTCCTCTCGATACTTGATAAAAATACCAATATGGTTCGTCGGCATCTCGAGAGAGGATTTCGCTTCTTTTCTTTTCAATATATGGTATCTTGAGTAGAAATTATTTATCAACCTCCATCTTAATTTATATCTTCTCTAAAGACGTCTTCAAACCACTGGCCTACGTGAAAGAATTCAGTCCCCTTGCCACACGTCACGTGATCTCTGTATCACGTGGTCAATTGTAGACCCCTTGCATGTGACGTCTAAGCAGCTCGCATTTGAGCACAAAGAGACAATTTCAATCTCCTGAGAATTGGAAATCTATTGTTATGTCCTCCAAATTGAGCTGCATTATGATATACTGCAAGGGGTCTATACAAATACATACATATATAAGATAAAGTCAGTGGCTGTCTCATATAATCAATTTCAAATAGACATATAGTTTTTATTTCATTATGGATACTTATTCTTTTGAACTTCAATATTTTAATGCTATGTCCTTCATTTCAAATCGTTCTGCGCTCCACGAGGAAGGAAGCGTGGTCACCAAGTTACCCCATCGGAAGGAATCGATTCCTTATCGAGAAGGGTACATTACCAATGCATCAATCGATATAAGTAGAGGATTGCGTGGACTATAACATGTTTTTTCAAAGTGAGAATTAAGGATTACCTACAAAATATCCACTACAAGTCTAATAGATCTCTTTACCTTGGACATCAGTTTTCCCATTTCAGACCGCGTTTTAATCCCTAGAGTCTTATTTCTTTGTTTAACGGTTGCGCAAGAGATGACAAACGAAGATGGATACCACTCAAACAAAGAATCTTATTTTCAAGAGAATGACACGTGGTCTGAAATGGGTGCGAAAACATTGGGTCTAATGTTAAAAGGTCCTGTAATATTCCAGTGATGGTCATCCATCTGATGTACTATAGCAAGAGACCCATAATTTGTATTTTATAATGGAGTTTTCTTAAGGTTATTTAAATATTGATACAATCCTATGAATTTGTTATTATTTTCTGTCCAAACTAACCTTATACTTAAAAACATAGTATTTTTTGCATAGGTGATTCTTGCTGTCAACATGAAGCGCCATTCTAATATCATTCTCTCTACAATAATATTATATCTATCGCAATAGTTTATAGAATAACAAAGGTGCCCCTTTTTATATATTATGTTTGTATGTCTTATTTTTTTCTACTAGAATTTTTTTTGTGTGTACATAAACGAGATAAAACAAACCTTTTTACAAGTTATAACACAAGACAAGTTCAAGTTCTGTTCATTATAACGCTGTTCCTTTACTCTCGTAAAGCGCACGCAGCATCAATGTATTGGACATGCAGCCCTTCGGCTCCTGCTCAACTAGGCCCAAATGAAACTCAATAACTGTAGAGTCTTTGTCCAAAGGCATCACTGCGCTCGCTCTCCTTGTATCTGCTGTCGTAACATAGCTGAGTGTTATCGAAGGCTGTGGAATCGATTATCAGTAGAAGTGATCAGTACGTGCAGTAACGTAAGCAAGGTTTGTTTGTGGTTGTCGTTCTTATGGCCTTCGCTTGATGACAGGAATGTGTGGTTATCCTGACCTATCCTGATCTATCTTGATCCGATCTGTTTGATGTTCTTGTTCTATGCGCATCTTTAGCATCTTGGATAGGAAGGCGAGTGTGGTTAGGAAATCGCGTGTTTGTTTTTTCCTCTTCTTCAAACACCTCGTTTCTCAAGGCGATTGAGATGATGGTTGATGACATGTTTTCGGTGTTCATACCATAATCATCATATTTTCTCGTACGATTAGGTACTGTTACTCACTATGATCATTAACGTACTCTCATTGGTGTATTCAGTAGCGATACCATAGTAACGTAGCACGTTATTAGCATGTTTTCTCGACTGGCCAACTTGTGCTGCAGTCAGCATTATGGCATGATTATTAGCACTTTTTGTCCTGTCTTCTCAAATCCTCGAAGAATTAACCAATACCAGTTGGTTTATTTCTCTATATCGAGTTATCCTTGTAAACTTTGTGCCATTTCTCCACATGTCTGCCTGGTGATTCCACCATTGCATTCCAATGCTCTTGCCCAGACCCTTGAGAATTATAACCGAGTATTACTTGCCCTAGGCCTCCGCCGCCACCGTGCGTGACGTCATAGTGATTGACGACCTTCAGTACGACTGTGGTAAGGGAGATCTGGTCCGATGTTACGTTGAAGTTAAATTTTTCATTGTAGATTGGGTTGAGAGTTTTCCTCTTGACTCTTGTGTTTGCTTTGGAAATCCTTATTCCGTCACAGAAGAGAGAGATCTTGATGTAGGGATCTGTCAAAATACGTTATATCAGTCAGACATTCAGAGAACTAGTGCGCATGTCAATAGGGGCAGCAAAACCAAACTAAAGAGCCAGTGCGCATGCGTGTAGGGTATCTAAAACAAACTCAAGAGCCAGTGCGCATGTCAGTAGGGTATTTAAAACAAATCCAATAACTAGTGCGCATGTCAGTAGGGTATC
>NW_022261360.1:374104-388399 GCF_009602425.1 Actinia tenebrosa
TTTAAAACAAATCCAATAACTAGTGCGCATGTCAGTAGGGTATCTAAAACAAATCCAATAACTAGTGCGCATGTCAGTAGGGTATTTAAAACAAATCCAATAACTAGTGCGCATGTCTGTAGGGTATCTAAAACAAACCAGTGCGCATGTCTGTAGGGTATCTAAAGCAAACCCAAGAGCCGCTGCGCATGTCATAAGATTACTGCCGCTGCGCTACGTGAAAGAAGGTTAAAGAAAGCGGTTTCACAACTGTTGATGATTCGAGTCCTCACCTGTTCTATCAAGTGCTACTTTGGGAAGACCACGAACTTTGGTCAGCGTGACAATAAAACGACCGCTGATTGGTCGGTAACAAAGGGATACACATATCTCCCCAAGTTCTTCTGGTTCAAGCTGGAAAACAAGCAATAGATCATTCAAAATCACTGAAAATAATTTGATGGATTATAAGTAAGTATTTTCCGGCTTTTTCTGCTATGCTTTCACGTCTAAAATACTGTTTTTGTGTATTTCCTAAAGCTTGTCGAAAGATCTAGTTCTAGATTCGTCGGGTTGTATATCGTAACTAATAATGAGTGAGATTACAAAGTGCGCATGCGTACAGTACCTTTCTGCCAACGGGGACAGGCTGCAGGTTCATCCATTTAGTGATCGATGCAGTTGGTTTGTTATCGATAGTATTGAGTGCAGTTAGAGGAAAGTGAATATCTCCCAACACATCATCAGCGTAATTATCTTTAAACTGATCATGGTAATTCACCACACAGAAACGTAGAGTGTAATCATCGATTCTCTGTTTAGAAAATCCTGAAATAACGAAGCTTTCGTTGAAGACAGGGTTAGAGTTGTTCTCTATAATCTTAGTCCTTTGCCAACAGAACTGCTGTGGTAGAAGACTTATCTTTACATACGGGTTAACACCCTCCCTGTTGTCGTAAATAGGGAGGTTAGAGGCTTTGATTATATTCACTTGCAGTTCGTTATTCAGCGCGTTGTAGTGAAGCGCAAAGCGCAGTTTTCCAAGTGTCCCATGTTCTGGTGAGTCGGGAGATAGTAACTTGTCAAGTTCAACTGTGTTTAATTTCTTTGGACTGTGATAAGTCCTGTTAGACCTAGTTTTCCTTTGTTCTTTTCTTCTCGTTTCGTGTTCTTCGTCTTCTGTTTTATCAATATTGTCCTCCATTGAAGCATGCAGACTTGAGCCATCACTCTCGTCTGCACTGCGGTATTCCTGGTTCAACTCATGCGCAGTATCTTCCGCTGATTCCCTGCCATCCTGTTGCCTAAATGTTTTCACATATCCATTGTCTGTGTTCTGGTTTACCAAGCGATGGTTATAATACTTTTTGGGTTGAGAGTTTGATCTATCTCGTGCGCCATCTTGTACGTTGAGCGACACAGTGTCAGGGAAAGAACTCTCTACTAATTCTTCCCCCAACACAACCTTGATTCGCTGATAACCATCTTTATTTTTATCATTATTCTTGTTTCTTGTATTGATTTTCCTGTACCCTGTCACGCCTCCTAGTACGATAAGATATCCAATCGCTAAGCCAATGACCACAGGGAATACCAACAATCCTATAAAACACGTCACACCTGTGTTCTGCCATATCATACGACTGATGTAGCTCGTGTTTTGCTTGCTACGACGAGGGTCGAAATCTGAAACGCAATAAAATAGCAAAATCAATTTCAGGGACTGCGCATGCGCCCACATGGGTGATCTTAATGAATATTTTTTACCGTAAGATCAAATTGAACTACGTTGAAATATCATAAATATTGAATATTGTGTTTAAAAGGTCATATTGATCTTTTGAGATATAAAATACAAAGGTCCATTACAAGTTGATGCCAAAACAATTATTCGGTTTGGACTCTTGAAATGCAAATATTCTCCTTTCGACACGACCACAATACAAACAATCTTCCAGTAGTTCTTACCACTATTATGTTGTTTTTGTGACTGTTGAGTCAATTGACGAACATACGAGCACATTTCGGTTAGATTTAGTGTAATAGTCATCTTAGATTAAAAGCAAAAACTACCCATCGTATCGGACGAATTGAGTGATTACACCGACTGCCTGTGTAAATTTTGTTCAAAGTTGACTTTATGCTTGTTAGCAAAGACAACAATGATTCAGCACTTTCCGTGAAAATGAAACTTTTTGAGCAATTATTCAACTCAGTAAAAAATTACACTGACTTAACAAATAGATCCATGATACGGTATAGAGAGCAGGATACAAGGATTAGTGTACCTACACACGAAGTAAGCGGGCCAGATAAAGTCGGGTTTATTTGCTAAGATACGAGTTTATTTCCATATTTGATAGACAGATTGAGTTTTGTTGACTCAAACTGCAGAGGTTTGGTTAAATAAAATATCATGATATCATGAAAACAATATATTAGCAATAATGCTAGCGGCAAAAAAAAAAAAATTTTTTTATTATGACAATCTATCTAGTTCATTTTGTTTTAAAATTAGTATCTCTTAAAAATCAAAGCAAAAATGAACAACATTCTATATTCACAAGCGAAATGTTTTCCTTTTGATCGATAAGCGGAATAAAATTGACATTAAGTCAAAAACAGTTTTTGAACACTTGTAAATCGTTATTCTTAGTACGTCGAATTTAGACTATGAAACACTATTAGATATCTGAAGAAATTGTGATGTCATCCTAGTACGGTAGTTATATGTGAGTGCAACTGATTGGATCGATATCATATCACAGTCCGTTTCTTATATATTCAATTTTTGACCAAACAAGAAAAATGTGGAACTTCACTATTATATCGAGATAACGTCTTAAAATTACAAATCTCAACAAGTCTGTTTGTTATCTGAGGTCAAACCAGATTCCATTTTCGCGCCTTGAATAATACAAAATAATCTTAAACAAATTTATTCAAGGTTTGGGCGCTAATAATTAGAGAAGCAATTTTGGCTTGTTTTGGAACCAAAATTTTTTGTTTTGATTTCAGTTTCTATACCACGTGTACTGAAACTGGTCGCAAATCCTCAGAAGAACGAACAAAGAACACTCGACAGGTATTTCTGAACTATTTGTCAAATTATTTGAATATTCTTTGATTCCGTAGTTAACATTAAAATTGCTGTTTTGATTTCATATACTGCGAATAAAAGGAAGTGGAGTGATTAATGAGAATAAATTTCAAGGGTCATTTCTTTAATTGTTGTTTTTGGATGGTTTGACGGTGCTATAAACATGGCGTAACAGAAAGAGCAATCCAAACACTCTTCCACAAGAACAATACGAGCGAAGTATATCATCTTATTTGACAAGACTTCGATAACTTCAACATTACCTCATACACAACCTTACCTTTGAATTTCAGAGGCATAGACATGTTTCAGTTGTGTTTTAGGGTCTCTTCCATGAATACATATTAGAACTCATCTCTCAAGGCAAACCAACTTCCCGCGCTTCAAAACTCTATTAACAGACGGCAGCTATGACGTCACATATCAACCTGCCCCTGCCGGTGTCACGTGATTGCTTTGTTTAATCTAAGAATATCCGTTTGCCTTTTTTGTATATTGAAAAAATATTTAAATTGGACGGTAAAGATTGCTTTTTACTTTGACATTTATCGATTTTTACAGGTTATAACTTACCCTTAAAAGTAGCTCAAGCGGTCACTTGATCGACCGTATGCGCTGAACGGGTCACGACATCATTCGGTCACGCAGAAGTCACGCCAAGTCACCTGACATGCAGAACGGTGATATGCAAGGATGAACTACGACAAATAAGTCTAGTCATTATATTCAAATTGAGTGTAATTTCTTTACAGAAATGTCATAAATCATGAATTCAACGTTTTGGAGAAGTAATCACCAGTGGAACAGTAAGTTCACATCATGTTTTTCGGATTATTTGTAGTATTTTCAGTAGTATTTGTGTTGTTGTCTTGTGAAAGCAGCCCAACGTCTCCTGTCACTCTTTTACCTGGATCCTTTCACACTACACTGCAGAAGATCAAATGATTATTTCTTACTCAATAAACCTTGATTTTCATCCTGGTTATAAGAGAAATTCTAAGCGAATTTATGAGGCGAAAGGCTTACTAGAAAGGAGTGTTTTTGTGCATTTTTGTGCTGCAGATCTTTGCAAAAAAACTTGAATCATTCAACACGTGTGTCAATGATACCAACTTTATTTTAGACCAAATAGATTTTATTAGTCGCTAGGAACGAAGCATTAGGCAAACATTGTCACTTGTGCCTTTAATGTAGTAAGCTATTTCGTCTAGCACTGTGCTGTGTATTTTTTCTTTCATTCTTGTGGAGTTGGTCGTGCTGAACTTGGGCTCCACCCTTGAGTATGTATGTACAGATCTAGCGATGATCAGATCGGAGAATATCAATGGTCGACAAACCACCCCTCGAGGTGTGGCAATAGCAACAAAAATATCCTTACAAACCAACAAAGAAACGAGTTAGAGCATTTGTTTCGATCTTCGAAGTATTAACTCTGTCAGTGTTTCACTCAAAATGGATATTAATTCATGTTTACTTGCTTGCCTTTTCACTATTATTGAATGAAAACAAACCACTGGTTCACGCATGCCCAGTAGACTCGCAGGTGGCGCGTGACCTGTATTTTTACTCGTATCTCGGGTGTTTTATTATAAGTTGACAGGTTTGTTGGTTAATGAATACAATTCTCTCTGTAAAGTGTTTAAAACGCGAATTAATAGTTGTTTGTTCTACTTGCAGAGATTGTAGATAAAAAATTCCCTCACGCCCGCAGTGCGGATAACCAGCAGATTGTAGGCTCGACATCACCGGATGTGACGTCATTGGTTTTTCCCGCCATTGGAGCATTACTAATGCTTGTTTTTGGCGGGTTTTTATTATCATCCACTAACTCTTGCTGCGGCTCTGACAAAAACAAAAGAAATAACAAGAATGAAGACTACGAAGGAATTGACTTTACTTTTCTGTCTGGTAGTATCGTCTTTCCTCGACTATCCCCAGTCCTTCAGCAAGAAAACAATGACATAGTTGAGGCTGTCATGGCAACGTACAGTGATTTGCCTCAGTACGCACCAGTTCATGACGAGGTAGCAGCCATTGCCGGGACATTGCCTGTGACGAAACCAGAAACTAGAGACGTTTGTTTGAGTCCAATACACCAGGCACATGATGTCGAAATACCTGTGAATATTGGGGAGAAGGAGAATGATACATCACGCTTGGAGAATGAAACTGTCACACAACAGTGCTACTTAGATTCAGGTGAACGATCAAGGAATGATGAAACACGGAGTCTTATTGGTTCGAGGGACGACAGACGATTAGCTTGTTCGG
This sequence comes from Actinia tenebrosa, assembly GCF_009602425.1. The sequence continues at coordinate 379,455 of NW_022261360.1, forward strand.
CGATGGATACTCAAGCCCTGCCTGATCAAAATGACAATCAAAGATATCGAAGCAAGAGTGCTCCTTTAGAAACAACCCATGACAAAAACACCCAACAAGAAGTTCTCTCATTGGATACATCACGTGACAGTCTGGGATCTGTTGCCAAACCAGACGACTGTAATGACGTTGACAGATGTTCAGCAGATTCAAGAGGCTCATACAGTAAGCCATGTGATGGCGGCTCCTCGGCTGATGACAGGGTGACAACCTCTTTAATCGACGAATTTCAGATACAAAAGGGGATTGGTGAAATTCTTCCTGGACAGGGCATACTTGACGCCTCATATCAATGGAAACGACCCAACAAACTGAGCAAGAAAGACAAGCTAGAAATACTCAAGCGTTTACAGCCAAGGATCGATGATGGAGTCAGTCACAAAAGAGTGGATGAAAAAAAGGACAGACAGACAGAAAATAACAAGAGTAAGAGCGAAGGAAATGACGTGAATCGATTCTGCGAAGGATGCAGTTCAGATTCAGCTGTCATGTTAAATGATGGTCACTGCGCCAAGGGAGGAAGATTGAGTCGCCTCAAAGTCATACGAGCTCCAAGCGCTCTATGCATCCATGGTAACCAGTGTCAGGTGCAATGCAAGACAACAGGTCACGTGACAGTCGTGGATAATCCTCATCTGAATGATTCAGGTCGAGGTGCAAGCTGTTTTGCTGAGTCTTTCATACACTCTACATCAACGATAAGAGAAGCGAGCGCGTTTGGTGAGCCGACCCGAGGAGCGAGTGCGTTTGGGAAACCTGGCACAGAGTCACGTGATAGCAAACCACGTGATATCAAACCTGATTTTTACCATCTTACGGACGTTAGAGGCGCTAGTTCTTTTGATGGAACCAACCACAAACCACCAGAAAATGTTATTCGTACTTATGGAGAAACGACAAGTTGCTGGTTGACTGGAGTCAGCGGTCAAGACACAAATGACATGCGTGGAGCAAGTGGGTTTGGTGAGTCATGTGATCGCCTTAGTGTGGCTGGTACTGCTAGTGTTACATTGAGTATGGCTGTACAGTCAGAAAAGGAAGACTTCATTGAAGATAATGATAGTCTGGAAAATATAGTTACCAAGAACCATGAAGATGGCGTTGCTAAGCAACCAAAGGAGGAAAATTTTGAAGGGGGAACAGAGAGAATAATATTAGAAGAAAAAAATGTTAGAAACAATGAACAGGAAAGAGGGGATGAAAACAAGGAAAACTTCTTTTTCGCGAAGATTCATGGTGGTGACGTCGTACATAATGTGTCAGAACTGAGGAAGGAGGCGACCAAAAAGGATTGTTTAGAGAGGAGTGTTGATGTTAATGTTCAATCTAACCCTCTTGCTCAGCATGACGCCCAAGGTTCATTAAGAGACAATATTATCAAAAAGAAAGCTATCGAGGTAATTCGTACAAGAAGTAAAGGTGGTTTAGCAGAAGATGGACCAAATAGGTCTAGTACACCAAACGATGGTCAATCTGAACTCCATCCAGGTACAGCTACATCACGTGACTATCCGCGAATGAGTCTGGGTAAAGACCCTCTTGCACTAACTGGAATGCTGAGGGCATTACAGCGAGAAAAACACAAGAAAACAATCAATATGAAAGAAGTAATTCCTACTTCTTTGCAAAATGGTTCCCCATCACAAGAAAATGGTTCTCTAGAAAATGCGAATATCAATGCTACGAGGAAAGATGAATCACGTTCAAAACAACTTGTTGGTAAAATCAAGGTTTGTTTGTTTTATGCTAGAAGTGACACAGATAAGCCTGTTCTATATGCAACAGTGTTGAAGGCTTACTCCCTACGACATGAATACGTCAGACCTAAAGAAGACTTTCTTGTGGAAATGTTGGTCATCACTCGTGATAATAGCACACAAAAGTCCAAGATTATCAAGGAATACAAGAACTCTCTCGTCTTTAATCATTTGTTCCATGTTGCCTCAATCAAAACCAGAGAGCTGCAAATATCTGCGTTAAAATTGAAGCTAGTCAGAGGTCGGTCCCACGAATGTGTTGGGATTGCTAATGTACCTCTTGCAGACCTGGTGTCACGTGATAAGATCAAGAAAACTTATCTTCTGAGAAGAGCAACTTCAGCATCGTACGATGTAAGTATCCTATTGAATATAGTTATCTATCAAATGGGTAATGCATTGTGATTGAATGATTACCCACTCGGTAATTTGATTGGTCTATATTTGTCATCAAGAATTAAATCTAATGTATTCATTGTTTGTCAATAGATTCCTTCCACTGGACTGAGCACCCCTGTCCCAGTGGGTGCGGTTTGTATTGGGTTGAAGTACAACTCTGTTGAGGAAAAGCTGCTGGTTCATGTCATCAAAGTTCGCGGGCTCCCAGCGGTGTCTTCGACTGGAGAGACAGGTGAGTGAATAATATTCCTTGCCATCGCCTTCAGTATTAACATTCTCACTATCAGGTTTTATACTAGCTCTGATAGGTCTTTCCCAGACCCTTTCTTTTCATATTTATTTTTAGCTCTCACCCCATTCCACTCTCGTATATATTTACACAGCACTCCCACAAAGCTAAAACTAGATCCAGCCATATAAGCGATTTAACTCTAAACTTTATTCACTCTAATCAAGTAAACCCATAAAAAAAAATAATAAAAAATAAAAAATTTTAAATAATAAAAATATTAAAATATATTAAATTTGTGATGACGTAGATCCCTACGTACTTGTGACACTGAAGGATGCTGGGAACGTGTTAGAAGAGAGAATGACAGTAACAAAATGGCAGCAACGTAATCCTGTATTTGACGTAAAATATGTGTTTGAACTGAACAGCAATAGAATAGAAACATCTTTGCTATTACTGCGAGTCATCAATAATGCGGCCAATCACAGCCTGATTGGGACTGTAAAACTTGGAATGGACTCGCTGGAGGACACGGGATGGTGTCACTGGAATAGCATCGTCACTAAACCAGGAGTTTTGGAGGAAAGATGGCATAAACTTATAAACGAAACATCAGATAGAAAAATTCAAACACAATCCAGAAGAAGCTAAATATTTTTTCTTCAAATTTAAAATAAAAGGTGAGATTGGACTGAGTTTGACCAATAAAATGCATGTTAAAGTTGACAAATAGATCCCAATCGAACTCAAATGTGATTTCAAATGTTAAGGAGTCCACTGAGAATTCCATATTTATGCACGGAGTCTGTTATCATGAAAGAAAGCGCGAGAAAAGTGCCACGAAGGTATGAGTCTTTCGTATTCTGCGCCGAGGAAAGACAAAGACGTCAAATTTAAATCTATTGAGCAGAGGAGATTTGCTTGAAGTTTCTCTACAAAGATGCTTTGAAAATAACACGGAATTTTCATTTGCATAAATCCATTCCATTGCCACGTAATGTTGTGGTCTGTGGACACTATAGGTCACAGCCCCATTCCCACAATAAACTATCTTCATTAGGAAAAAAATAAAAGATAACATTTAAATGTACTCTAACGTGAATTAAATGTCATTAAGATTTAATAAAACATGTTCCCTTGTTGACATATGAATGATATATGTACATATATATTAACATTTATACTTCAAGTAATGAACGTCCACGCGTGACGTCCACTCTCTGTATCCTAGCTTCTGTCACCTCATGTGGTGAATAACGTTTCTTCTCTAAGCACTTAGTAAAAGCCGCTGTTTTTGGTGTAGGAAATGATGTAACGCTTTGATAAGAGAAAAGGGTTGTACAAAGCCAAGGATTTGTACGGATTGTTCTTGTTCTTTAATATTTCGTGACGTTTAATGTTTTAAATATAAATTCAATGCACTTGTCAACATCGCTGGTTGACCGGTCAACTTGAACATGTAGTTTCATAATTTAGCTTTGATTTCTCGACTCCCGTAGAGTTGAACTACATTTTTATTCAAATTTCCCCAATATTTGAGGTAGGGAATATTTTTGATGAGATTTGTTGTCATTAATATGGTATTTTTCATGTCGTTGCTAAGCGTTCCACCTCAATAACTGCATACTAAACAACAATTCAATGTCACTAAGATATTGTGTGAAATTCTTGTGAAGTCATTGATATTCGTAATTTAATCCCTCGAGGGTCGAACACCATTTGTCCGCAACAAGATGATCCAAAATCTCTCTTCTCGTATTACGATGTTTTGAATCCTGCACCGGTCTGAGGTCGACGTGAAAAGAGCGGGAAACATGTTAAGACGAATCTAAATATGTCTGTGAGTATTTTACGTTGTTTTGGGGTCTCAAAATTCTTATGTCTTACCAAAAATACCTAATTAACATTTCACTAAATATGATTGATGATATAAAGACACATTCGGTCGAGATTTAAAGTTTTTGAACGAGAATTTCGACTCTAAAATAAACTATACTTGTTGTTTTGATATAGGATTCAAGTATATTAGGAATTGTCTTGGGTTGTTTACTGGGATTCATCGCCGGAGCTGTCGTAGTTTGCCTTGCCTTTTTATGCTATCGCAAGAGAAGTAAGTCTTACGACACTACCGGACCCAGAAGATCAATTGAGTATTATTCTTCACCTCCACAAAGTTTTGTATCTCACACGAGACCTGTTCCTGTACAACCAAATCTGTACAGACTCACTCAACAAGAAGAGGACTATGAACAAGATTCTGAAGATGGAGCTGAACGAGTACGAGTCACTGAACCGTATGATCTTCGAGCTATGGATGTGATAAAAGAAGAGGGGAGTGAGATAGGCAGCGAGAAGAGCGAAGTCCTTGAAGATGTAGAGGAAATGAAAGAAAAATCCAAAGATGATGCAACACTTGTAAAAAAGAAAAAACCTCTAACGAGAGGCCTAAGTTTGCCTTCAAATATATCTCCAGGGGAATTGATACACCCGAGCCAGAGTCTACTGAACAAGGCTAGTGACCTACATCAATGTGTTATGGAAACATCGATGTTCTACGATACAGCAAGTAAAGAGCTGCATGTCACAGTCATTCAAGTAACAGGGATCCCTACACCAGATGAAAGTTTTTTGCGCCCACCAAACTGCAGCGTGAAAATGAGAATTCTACCCGAGATGCTTCAGTGGCAATGGACGAGAAAAGTGTCGCGTACAGTCAGCCCTGTGTTCAATGAAACCTTTATTATCCCTGGGTTTGTGCACAACAAACTACGAGAATGTACGGTTCACTTCGTGGTGCTGGATTTTGATCATGTCCAGGACAATGTCTATGTCATTGGTGAAGTATTCATGCCCTTATCGGAGCTACGAGCGAACAAGCTGGAAAAAATCACTAAAAGAGTAAACCCTCTTTCCATCTGACTTTATTTCAATGAACTCAAAAACTCCACCATTAATTTTCTACAGTATAAATAAACTACAAACAAACTAGCGAAGATATTCCAGGGTTTGTAGAACGGATAATTTGTCTAAATCGTAATGAATTTCATAACAGGAAAAACTGAGTTGGATTCTATCTTTACGTTGACGTCACAATTTCCGTCGTAACGCAAGGACGGAGCTATGATCACTGATTTCAATGACGACCAAACAAATTTATAATAAATTAATGGGCATAAATAATCGAATATTGCTACTGTCGAGCAAGGTAGTGCTGTATGTCAAGTAATGAGTAGTTTTGTTCTGGTGTTTTCAGTTTTTCCTATTGTTTGGTAAGTCGTTCTTGTTGTAATTCAAGTAGTTTGGTGCTATTTATCAAATAAAAAGAAATGGAGGAATTAATTGCTATTTTTCAGTCGTCACTTTTACTTTAATTTTAAGATTAATGAATTGCTCACGTGTTTTCCCGCTCATTTAGTCACTTTGTAAGTCAGCTGATCCGAGAACAATTGCTAGCCAATCACAATCGAGAAATTTTGAAGTGCCACTTTTCCTCTTATTATAAATTCAAAGCCACGAAATTTAAAAAATCTTTGACAGTTAATAACAGCTTGATAGCAGTGGCACAAGTAATGTGTTTTTATTTATTTATTTATTTATTTTGCAGTGGTGGGCATGTTTTCATTTCCTCGGTGAATTTGATGACACCTTCGTCTGTCTTCACCCTTTAAGGCAGTCTTAGAACATTCTTTCATTCCTTAATTGATATGCAAGTAAAGTCGAGCAATATAAAACGCACGGTGTTGAAGAACTTTAAACAAATACAATTGCTCACGGTATCCAATGCAATTGTTTTGAAAATTGGCCTGTAAATTTATCATTTACTTATAACCTTGCTATTTCTAATGTATTTTATTATTCGAGATTTTTCCCGCAGGGGTGGTGCTGGGGATAAAAGGACAAGGGGTCCCCTTCGAGGTACATATTACACCATGCAACATGAAATATTTACCTACATTCTAAAAGACTTTCCTCCATCACAAGCTTAAATCCACTGTATCGGATGATTGTGCGATGTTGTTTTGGTTCCAATCTTTGGTATCGTTTTAATAGCCAGATCGACTGACGTTTCGATTCTTTTAGATCTCTAATCCAAGGGCACTATTTTTATAACGGAATGGCTCTTACAAGTACCTAATAATTAATAAATGCCAATCACAGCCAATTAGAAGGAAAAACATTGTTCTAAAAATATTTCACCTGCGTCATCATTTCCGTTTGTGCGAATTTCAAAACGTTTTTCAGCTTTGAGATCATATTTTGTCGTTGTATGTTTTCGATTTCTTTCGTTATGTAAGTTAATATTTGCCTGGTTTTTTCGCTAATCAATAACCATGAATTAATCTTCAATCTGAAAATAAAGCCATGATTTGTCGCGAATCGACCTTTGCGTGCTAATATATTCATGACGAGTTTAGTGTACCCTTTAAATAATCTATATTCACTAGCAAAGTCATACTACAGTAATCAAGCGAGCACTCCTTAGAAGTATATCTATCGCTGATTGGCTTAAAACTCCAATTGAACTTAGTTAAAAAACATTTAAATGCATCTCCGTGTGACGGAACTTAGACATGTCTACGACATAAGATGGCAAGCTTAAAGTTTACCAATTCTACTAGACTAGAATAAGAAGTTACTAATGGTTTATTAACTATTATTATTGATACAATGCTAGCGTGTTTTAGGATTAAGACAAGACTGAGTTAGAATGACAACGACCGAAGGTACGTAAATGTGAAGTGAATTTGATTTACTTTTGATCGTGCTTGTGAACATGTAGACAGTGATTTAAATAATATGATGTTTTTTTATAGTATTAGTTGGAGTAGCATGCGGTATTGGTGCTGGAATACTCGTAGGTATCATCTACTGGGCTGTTTTCATCCGATCGAAGAAAAAACCCAAAAATATCAAGCAAACGAAACATCATAAGACTTACGATCAGGCCAAGCAAAATCTGATCATCAAACCAGACTCAATACCAGCTTTTGATATTCCTTGTTACCCTCTACACGTTCAGGAACCAGTTTTACCTTCTTCAGCAAGCAGTGATATACTTTTAGAACGGCAAAAATCACCTATTCCTAAAGATATTAGGCAGGGAAGACGAGGTTCAGTACCTCTTGATCAGTTGATCACTCAAAGTGCTCAAGTAGGAAGGAAGATCAGCCCAACACCGAAATCACCACCGTCAATATACGCTATCAACAACCAAGCCATCGAAAACTTGGAGAACATTCAAAAAAAGAGAGGAAAAAGGATCGCGGCCATACACAGATCATCAACATCCCCTCTCGGTAAACTGGAATTTTCTTTGTATTACGACCAAGATTTTGGAAACCTCCAAATTCATATTATACGAGGAAGTCAAGTATATCAGACGGAAAGTAGTGAAGATCTAATGGAGCTTGTTGTTTCAGTGGCGGTGGTATTCGATGGTAAGCAAATATGGCATGATAAGACCCATCCAACAGAGGCAACCACAAATCCTGAATTCAACGAACAGCTCACGATTCATGGATTGACATCCAATCAAATGAGAGTAGGGACTCTAAAGTTAACGATCAAGAACAACATTACTGATTCACCAATAAGTGTAGCGTACTACCCGCTCTCGACCGTACCTTATAATTTCCTTACAACTGAGACAGTTAGGCTAAACGAAGTTGAAGACATTGACGAAGCCAAGCTTTTCCAGTGGCGTCAGGTAAGATTCATGATCAGTTCAGTTTTTATATTCATCTTTTTATGCATCCATCCATGAATACAGACAGAAGAGATATCAAGCTAAAAACTAGTGTGAGATGCGTCGGTGTTTCTAATGAAACAGTAATGTTAAAAAGGTAAATTTTACACCGTGTAAAGATGAAAAAACTTACTGACGTCTCGGACGCTAGTCCTTCAGACATTTAAACTTAATTCACAAAAGGAAATGCTCAACCAAGTTGAGCTAGATTTTAAAAGTTCTATTTCGTTCCAGTGCAAAACACGCGCCGTCACGACAGTAGCTGCTTTCATTTTGATTTTCTTTCTTTAAGTCATTCCGGTCGTTTCTGAATCTTGTTACAAACGGGTGTTTTTGGGGGTTGCCTTTCCAGAACGTTTCTCACGCATTTCTTCTGCTCAGGCAAAATGTACGTTTCGCTGGCAAACAGGAATACATAGAATGCGGAATTCCACAGAACAGGAAAAAACTCGTGTTATGAGAAAAATAGAATCATTCCCCGAATGCAACCAATATCAATATCACCCAACCTTAGCGTAATATTCCTATTGTTTGGCTCATAAGTGGGCTATTATAACTACCTCGCTGACGTCAAATCTTTAATGATTTCATTTTAGGATGACGACGAGCTCAACAATGGCGAACTGCTCGTTTCCATGCTTCATAGCCCAGCTGATAAAAAGTTGACGATTGGTGTAGAATGTGCACGTGACTTGCCATCTGGGAACCGAGGACCCCCTGGTAACTAATTGCCCTATTTCACTATGACGTCACATCAAAACAATCTATTGTT
>NW_022261360.1:388599-448683 GCF_009602425.1 Actinia tenebrosa
CTGTTTCGCTAATCTCGTTGAATTTTCTATTGGATTTGGCGATTCTATCCCCCATATAAACAAGCAGTGACGTCATAGTGAAATAGGGCAATTAACTCCTTCTGACTCACTCCTTAGTCTCTTATACATAGCGAAAAATCTTATAGCCACGTTAATTATTTATGTTATTCGTTTTTCATTAGATTCATTCGTTAAGGTAGACATACTCCTCCTTGGTCACAAGCTGCACTCCAAAAAAACCAATGTCATACCCAAAAGCTGTCATCCCGAATACAACGCAGTATTTGAGTTCGCAATTGAAGACGACAAGCTTCCTCAAGTCATGGTGAGCATGAAAGTGAAGAGTCATGGGAAGATGCGCAGTACAAGAAAAATAGGCATGATTAAATTGGGATATACTGCTGACCCGAATGAACCACAGTACAGACACTGGGAGCAGGTCTTACATCATCCTTACTTAAATATTGAAAAATGGCACGCAATTGGAAAACATCATTAATTATGTATAATTCTATCTAATAATATCAAAATAGTGGCACTTGATTGGTCAGAGAGACACCGGATGTATACTAGATGTCAGAAGGACGCCGTTATCCCGGATGCACCAAAACGCTCCATTGTGTATTAAGCTATCGTTGTCTTTATGAATAGTTTATAATATCGAGAACTGAACAAGACACTCAAATAGATTATAGATTAAAGAACAAGAAAGAACTTTATAAAACACGAGAAGATGGTAGACAGAACCCAACCCGCAACTGGGTGATCTTTCCATCAAATGCTTATACTTTCTTTAATTTATGGGGTTTTTAAATTAAGGTAGCTTTGTTATTATTGCTTTTATTATTATCATTCTTGAAAATCAAGCTCTAGAGCCCAGGAGTCTGAAGCACGAAGAAGACAATCAGCCAACGTCATAATTTTACAGTTCTGCTTGTTATTCAATGAGAAGAAAAATACTTAAAAAATAAAACCGACATTTCACTTTCCTTTTTTTTTTCTTAAAGTTTTATAAATGTGTTCGTATATCTAAAAATTGTACTTATATTTTATAGAAAAATTGACAGTGATCCCGTTATATATATATATTTAAATTTATATAATTTATATATTTAAGTTGTATACCAAATATCGTTAAACTTGATAAAGAGTAGTCCTTATAAGCACCATAAGAATAACTAACCAAGTATTTCCACTGAATGTGTTTCCAAGATGGTGCCCCGGGCCCATGAAAGTCAATATTTATAAATATGTATTGACTCAGAGTGCCCTGTCAGTTGGTCTTGCAAAGTTCAGCTAATATGGCAGTTTATCTTACATTCACTGCCAGAGGCAGGTCAACAGTCAGCACGTCATTCCATCAAAACAACTCGCCTCTCATTCAAAGTGTTTTGATATACCACCTGTTAACAGGTGCCAGTCATCAGCTCAAATGTTGACTCCTCGCCATCTTGTACACAAGTTCTTCAATGTCCACAAGCTTACAACATGCCCTCCCTCTATTGCATTTTGCTGCTTTTTGCTGCTGTAGCCTCAAGCTTTGCAAGCTTTGTTTTTGATCTTGATTCCGGTACGTTTGACCATTACCTGCAAGATAAAGATGTGATGCTGGTGGATTTCTTTGCGCCCTGGTATGTAGTGTTTTTAATCATGTTTCACGCTTGACTTGTCCTTAAGATCTTTTTAAACAAGAAGACAATAGAACTTGACACTCAGCAAAGACTCTACGTACCATGCCACGAACCTTGCAGCAAGCCAAACTCTAACTTAACTGAGCAAGTTTTTTCATTAAACTCAAACCAGAAGCTGAACTTCTGATCAAAATTTCTAATCTCCAAAGAGTTTTTGAAATCTTATTCAAAAATCCAAATCATACCGAGTGCTCGTGAAATCGCACAATCAAACGAATTTTTCTTTATATTTCATTAACAGTGATTTAATTTTCCACTTTCTTGGATGGATTAAAAATAACTTCATTTCAGAAAACTTGTTAGATTGTTTTAACCTTTGTGTCTAGTTCTGCAGGTTCCGGTTCAGATATCACGTACTGGGCGTGGCAAGATTTTTCGTCCTTTGTTGCAAGCCTTACGCTGTTCTGGTCAGGACTAATTGCTTTGTTATTTTGTAGGTGTATGCATTGTAAAAATCTCGCTCCAGAAATGGAAAATGCAGCGAACAGATTAGCAACGAAGAATCAGTTTGTTTTTGCCAAGGTACCGTGATCATCTGTAGCAATTGCTTGACACCTTTCAGACACTTGATGTAATGCAAGATGATCAATAAGTTAGATTCCAAGAGTGATTACACTTTTTCTCAGTTCTTACCAAAGTTTTATTTTCTTTCTGCTGTATTTTTTGTTTCCAGGTCGATTGTGTTGCACCGCAAAATGAAGCTCTCTGCAAGAAGTTCAATATTCAAGGTTACCCTGCGTTGAAACTTTTCAAATTTGGACAGTACAGCGGAGATTATATTGGCGGCAGGACTACAAGTTAGTATATTACAACACAATGAAAATTGATCATTTGCAAGCTACCTCAAGAGAGTCTAAATGGCAAAGAAATGACAGCCATGTTGATGGTATTAACGAAGTAAGCTTAATAACACCATCAACATGGCATGGCCGCGATAACGTGCAAACTGTGAATTAGATTCCAATATGTTGGGTACCGGTTTTGTTCAAAAATATAATGTGTGTAATTTGTCTCGACAGATGATCTTCTAGCATACATGGACTCCGTGGCAGAAACAAGAGCCCAAAGAGAACCGCTGACCACTAACGGCCCTGGATCCTTTGCAGCCTCACTAGGCGCCAGTCCTCAAGGATACTTCAATCCTCTTCAATTTCAACCAGCTCCTCATCCCCAAGTTTACCAGGTTCCAAATCCAGGCCAGGCTGCTCCTTCTTATTTCAGTGGTCCTTTATCAGCACCAGCACCTGGACCAAATCCCTCATTGGTTCATTCATTCTATGGCGGCAATCAACCAGCCAATCAACAACCTGCCGTGGTGCCATTTGCAAACCAACCGAAAGTAGAAGCAAAAGCCCCCAACTTTCACGTTGGACCCACTAGTGACTCCACGGCTGCAAGGAAATTTGGAGGTAACTTGTTGGCATTAGAAATATTGAGAGCTAAGTTAAAAATGATCGCAGCTTATAAGAACTGGCAGAAGAGACTGAAAGAATACAAAGAAAAAATGGTTGACGCTGCAAAAATGAACCAAAACAAAGCAGGTTTCGTCAAACACGTTATTCGCAAGCCGGTCAACCCATCTGCCGTCCTGAAGGCCAAAGCGTTCTTACGCAAAAATAAATCGACCAATCGCTTTCAAAGGAAGTACCCTCGTACATACCGAACCCCTGTATACAGACCAAAACCCCTATACCAACCGGCTTATCAATCGGCAGCATTCCGCCGTGGATCGATATATGGTCGGCAGAGATATCGGCCACAACCTGAAGCCTACCAAACTCAGCCCTACAGGCAGCCATACTCTGCTGCTTACAAAAGATACTTCACTTTTAAACAACAGCAACGACAAAGGTTGCAAGAAGTACAACGAAGGCAGCATATACAACGACAGCAGCAGCAACAGCAGCAGCACCAACAGGAATATCAGCAACCTTATAGTAGAAGCTTTATCGCTCAACCACCACAGGAAGCCCAAGAAGTGTCAGACGCAGCGTTAAAACAAGAAGAAGGTCAAGCAGACAAAGCTTCATTTATTCAACCCAAGCCTCAAGAAATAGCAGCTGAAGTTACGCAACCCCAGACCCAGGAACCAACCGGCCAACCTCAGAACCAGGTTACCAACGATGCTCCTAAACAAGATAAAACACAAGCACCATCCAGTGATATCGATAAAACATCAATCAAGGATCTGAAGCATGATATCGAGAACGCCATCAAAGACGCCTTAAAAACCACTGGTGATAGTAAGGTAACAAATGTGAAGACTGTATCGAAAGCTGATAACCCAATCGGAACCAAGACCCTGGATGTAGCAGGAAGTGGCTCAGGACATGACGGTCACGCCAGTGGGTCAGGGGGGGAACAACATGCTGATATGAGCGGCTCTGGGTCTGGATCCCATTCTGATAGTTCAGGTTCTGGTTCAGGAAACAGTGCTGAAAGCAATAAGAAATCTGATGTCAAAGCAGGTGGTGAAGCGTAACTATGACAATATAAATCGTAACCATGGTGATGATACAACCAATAGTATACCAGCATAAGGTTTTATTTTGAAAAAATTCCCTAAGAGCTCAACGAGCGAATCAGTGCATCACTTTAACGTAGAGTAGATTTCATATGACTGAAACGGCACGGCTCGGAATTCAACCAATAACAGCGCGCGAGATAACTGCTCAGCAAATCAGAATGCTCTAAACGGCACCGTCACGTTACGCGCGTCTGTACCGCGAGTTTTCAAAGCCATACGAAATCTGCTGTATACGATAATCCACCAATATTATATTTCAGTAAATAGCATTGAATAAATCTGTTAATTATATTCAACTAACATCACGAGGACAAACCGGTCACGTGACCTCATTCGTAGAAGAATTCGTAACATTTCAATACTTTTTAAAGAGTACCTTTATAACGAAATAAAATTCTTAACAAGAGAATGCGTCAGTATTTCAGCCATTTGGGAATCAAGGGTGGTGTAGTGGTAGTGACCCCTGTAGTCTCGGGTTTAATCCCCGGCGACTCGAGAGCACGTGTGAAAGAAAGCACATTTGTTAGGGTGGCTGTCTTGATTTGAGGGTTTATCTTCGGTTTTCCTTCCTCAGCAAAGCTTAACACAAAATTCGATCTATGAGTTAGCCGTGCCTTTACATGTTCAGCCCAAAAGTCCCCCAAAAGTACAGCGTTTTAGGGTATTGATTTGAAGGTATTTTCGACTACATCTCATCAACTGTATCGTGAGACCAAAATGAGTGACTTTCTCGAGCACGCCGTTAATTCAAACGATGTGATTGGATGGGGTCTAATTGTTTAAGATCACAAGACATGTCAAGATAAGTTTAAGGTTCATTTGCGCATTGGACCAGCAATCGCTCCACAAGAGAGCATGACATCCACCTGTTATGATAAACACAAACAACCTGTCCTGAACAGAACGAGGTCATCAAACACTTTGTCCCCTTATCTCTCTCTCTTTTTATTTTCTTTAATCCATTTAACCTTGACTCAAAAGTTCAAACTTTGTTTTTTTGCAATTTCGAGTATTTTCAACCTCAAACCTTCAGGAGTAAGAACAAGAATAGTTAAACATGTTTACATTCGCTGTTTTTGTTTACATGGCACGAGTGTGATATTGCTGATGAAATCATTGGATAACTCAAAACACTTCTAAATTAACCAATCAGAAAGCAAGTTCATATCACGGTAATAAGACTCACATCAAAACTATCAATATTCCTGGAACTCTTCTGGTCTTCCATTATCTTAACAATTAGTAAGAAGGCGTGTTTTCTTGTCCAAAATGATTCGTATCCTGGCGATATTTACCGTATGTTTATTTGTGCCATCTCTGAGCGCTCCACAAAGTGATCCAGTCTTCACTCTGACAGATCAAAACTTTGATGAGTTTTTAAAAGACAAAGCCGTCATGTTGGTTGACTTCTACGCTCCATGGTCAGTGAGATAAACATTTAAATACTCTTGGTCTGTTCCCAGATCTGTTCAGTTCGTTATAGATAAAGTGGATCCATCGCCGCCTCTTTTGTTCTCTCAATTCAATTTGCAGTTTTACCATCTTGTCTATGCTATTTTAAACCACTAGACACCGGTACCTGTTGTACGAGTTTGCTTCAGTGTCATCAGCGAAGCTTGCACTCGGAACCCCCCAAATATCCGTGCTACATTTTCACAATCAATACATACGTTCCTTAGCTAGGAAAATGGCAGTTAGTTGAATATTTTCTCACTTGACCTGTTTAAATCATAATCTTAAAATCACGTCTTCTAGTTTATCTTCAGATCATGGTAATTTTATTTTTAATGATAGAATGAAAAACAGAAGACCAGAAACGAAAAGAAAAAAACATGCCATAAAAATTGCTAAAGGATCAGTACATTTTTCTGGAGATTCCTTCGACTATGCAAGAATGGCAAACTGTTCTATTTATATTGTTGATGGCGTCACTGTTACTATTTATAGTCTGTTCTCTTTGCGTGTAGGTGTAGCGACTGTTCCAACTTGAAACCTCACTTCGATAAAGCAGCCAGAGATCTGGCTAGAGAAAAGAAATACGTCTTGGCAAAGGTTATTTCATGTTTCATATTTTACATATAGATTAATAACTGTTGATAGATCGATATAGATCAAGAGACCATAATCTCTTGCATAGATTGATTTTAAATTCCTAGAGGAATTGTTCTGGAGGACAAAACAATAGGTCATCTTCTTATGCAAAAATCATCCATTGTTTTGTCTCCCAGAACAATTTCTTTCAGGACTCAGTGCAAGGGGTCTATAGCCCGATACCTTCTGAAAAGTCGCGGAATTACTTAGTTTAGTGACCCCAGAGCCTCGAAATGGAGTCTGATAAACTTTGTTACGAAGGATTGTTTTTATTCGTAGATGGATTGTTTCGGTGAAGGTCGCTACACTTGCGGCGTCAAGTTTGGAATTCATCAATGGCCTACACTTAAGGTCTTCAGATATGGCAACTATGCTGGTGACTATAAAGGACCTCAGGATGAAGGTGGGTGTGATCTAGCTGCAACAGGGACCAGGATGGTTGGGGAGCAGAAATCTGGACTACGCTTTTCCTCACATGACAAAAGAACGAACGAGCGAAAAAGTGAAAAGAAAAGGATGGGAACACGTCACATTAAAAATACCTGTTTGTAAATGAGCGCAAATGTTCCCTTAAGACCTTGCAAGGGCTTGGGTCAAGCAATACGCTATATGGTTCAGTTTATACTTCAACTTAACCAAACCAATGTCCGCATTTGTTTCAGGTAACATCAAATCTTACGTAGATGAGGCTCTCAATGATAGCCAACAGCAGCAGAATGATAACCGTGCACCTAACGGTCTGTGGAACCAGGCTCAACAACAGTATGGAAACGGTTGCTTCGAGAATGGATGGACATTCACGCAGATCTCACCTAATGCTTGTGGATAAATGCCATAAAATAGCAGATAATAATTACCGTCTGTCATTTTGGGCTTCAGTTATTTTGTCACAAGATTACTCGCCTTTACATTCTTTATTTTATGCAGCAGTTCTTAAAATATTTATAATTTAAATCTGAAGACGACCTTGGATCAAGGTATATGTCGTTACTGTCATGCCTGTCGGCTTGATCGTCGGTACCATGTATCTATGACATTTTTCGTTATTTGTAGTTTTCTCAAAGAATTATTTAAGAAGTGTCTTCAATACTTTTCCAATCTAATTTCGCCATATTTACTCGAGTGAATAAACAATATTAAAAAGAATTAATAATATTCTAATAAAGTACTATTTTTAACTTTCATCGAGAGATTGTTGTGACTATAAATTTACTAGTACATTATTGTTCAATCTTATTCATTTTATGATAATATTGTCCAATGAATTACAAAAATCACAGCAAAATAACTATTTTTGAAGAATTTTTAAAATTTCCATACTACTTACTGGGTTCCCTGTGGCAGCCCAGTAAAAAATCCATGTCTTTGAAAGCCTTTTATATAAAAGATATTCAAAGAAAATTTATGGAGCAAACTTTTTTTAAAAATAAAAAATATACCGCAATGCAAGTTTATCCACGTGGAAAAAGTTGCTTTCTTCGGAATTCCCGCGGAAATCCCTCGAGTCACCTGGAAACCATCCTTTGTTAACCAATCAACTAACGCCAACTGTTTAGCACATGTTTTTTAACGAGCCAATCAGGAGGCGCCACTGATTCCTTCATTGAAACTTCGATCAACGTGGATTTCACTTTGTAACATAAAATTTGAGAATTGGAAAGTGTTGGATCCTTTAACTCTCCAAAATGCAACTTTGTATTGGATTGATTCTTGCTATTCTAGGTTCTGCGTATTCTTCTGATGTTATTGAATTAGAGGATAGTTCATTTAGCGCAGAAGTTAGCCGACATGACATAATTTTAGTAGAGTTTTTCGCCCCTTGGTAAGTTTGAAAGAAGCTTTATTACTTGATAGATTTGTGGAGTTTTTGAGTTTTTATTTACTTGATTGCTTTTGTTTAGGTGTGGACATTGTAAAAGACTAGCACCAGAGTACGAAGATGCAGCCACTAAGCTGAAAAAAGCAGATCCTCCTGTTGCTCTTGCCAAGGTGTGTTATTGTCACACATCAAGTTTAGGACAATTTTGATTATACTTTATACATTCTCATTAATTTATTACCAAATGTGCTTCATTTGTGGATATTGAATTTATTTTTAAAAAATGATTTCTTCAAATGTCATGAATCTAAATTGAAGAAATAAATTAAGAAATAAAACATGGGTTATGAATTATATTGATTTGGGATTTTTGCTCAAAAATTAGCAATGAAATTACAAATCTATAAAGAAATTAAAAAATGGGAAAAACAAGAAGAGGAACAGAGCTCTCAGATGTCTAGGTAGAGGCAAGATTTAATCATGATTTTGCTTTTATATAGATATTTTGCAAGCTTGTCTGTCTACTTGTATAAATACAACAGCCAGATAATTAGCAGCTGTATTGTTATTTAATATTTCATCATTTATTATACAATTATATGAATAGGTTGATTGTACTGAGAAAGGAAAAGACTCTTGCAGCAAACATGGAGTTTCTGGGTACCCAACACTAAAGATTTTCAGGAATGGTGAATTTTCTAAAGACTATGATGGTCCTCGTGACTCCAGTGAGTGTTTTATATTTTATTTTATTTTAGCTTTTCCGCAAAGCATTCTAAAATAAGAGAAGATGGAATAATCAATTGTTTTCCCAAATTGCAATAGGTTCTAAAATTGATAATAATTAATAGTAAATTGAGAATTTTGAAGATAAAGATAGATAATAGAGATGAAAAATAATTTTCAAAATGAGAAAGATGAGAGTTGACATTGGTCCTATATCATAACACCTACATTCAAGAGGCATTTCAATCAATATTGTCCCTCATGTGGCAGTGCTGTTTAATGTTTATAAAAAGCTGAAATAACCAAGTAATTTGAGGAGTGAATATTGGAGTTTTTAGCTACAGTTTGTTGCCATAGCACCAATGAAGGGATTTTGCACACAAAAAATTCTTCTCTTTGATTTCAATTAGAAATCATGTTTCTTTAACATTTTGACTAAAATTTCAAACTTAGGTAAAATAGAACCTCTATTTAGCTGTGTTTTTAAGAGAATTTCAAGAGTAATTTTCTAAAAACCTCTATTTATCAGCCACTTAATGATACCCTAAGGGTGGCCACTTCATAAACGTTCTACTTCATTATGAGGTAGTATTTAATATTAATATAATTAGTATTGATAAGGGTTAATGTGTATTATTTATTTTTAGATGGTATTGTTGGGTACATGAAGAAGCAGGCTGGACCAAGCTCTAAAGGTAACTATCTGATCTGAGAGTAAATTTTAACCCATCAGAATGAAGAAAATTTTTAAAACAGAGGTGCCACTTTTTCTCTTGAGATATTGGTTTTTAGGCCACCCAATTGGTTGATAACAGTAAGACGATAACTTATGAGTTTAATATTTTTTACCACAATGCTAAACAGGAATTCTCATTGTGACTAATTCATAATGTCTAATTTATTTTTAGAGCTCGTCTCAATGTCTGACATGCAAAAAGTTATGGAGATGGAAAATGCTGTTACTATTGGTGAGTTGAATGAATATTGTTTAATAGTACTTCCACATCATTAAGATATACTATACAAGTTAACTTGAGATTTTTTGGTCTTTGTCTAGAGATGTGCAGGTGTCAAATGTTATGTTTGTATGATAGCGTCATTTGACTCCCACTTCCAATTCAAGATGCTTCACAAATTTTCTTTCTTATTGAAATTTGTATTTCCTCATGAGAATAGTAAGACAATTGATGCTAACTAACTGAACAAAACAAAGTGTGCAAGGGATTCTGGTAGTTAAAATGTAGCCATCCTGCAAATGTCTGATTATGACGACTCTGATCAATACATGTGGAATGAATGCTGCAATAAAAAGAAACATAATCTAGGTGTAATGTTTCCCAATTTCAGATCACATACATCGTTCTCTTAAGAATAGTTGTTGCTTGAAATTCTCCTTTTTGTTTCATGCACTTCAATATTAATATATGCCCTGACTACTGCCAGTGAACAAAGAAATTATACTCAAGGGAATGCTGTGCATGAAATGGTCTGAAATGAGAAGACATTACTGCCAGATAAAATCAATCTCAGGCTTATATGATTTTGTCAATACAATTTTCTGTCAAAATGCCTGATTTGTGTTTCATCATGTAGAGTAATTAACTCTGTGTTCTTGTCTTGTTCAAGGGTTCTTTGCTGGTGGAGATGATGACCTTAGAAAAGCATTTATGACCACCGCTAATGATTTAAGGGACAAGTATAGCTTTGCACATACTACCAACGAGGAAATCATGGAGAAATTCCAACACAAAGAGTAAGTGTTTATTTACATAGAATACTCTAACTCCCATCATTCCAGTACTCAAGTATCGAATCTCTGTTGCTCAGGGTTAACCATAAATTTGTGCAAAGTATTCATGCATTCATTAACATTTTGTCTTCATCATCAGTGAGGTTGTAATATTCAGACCTCGAAGACTCCACTCTAAGCTAGAGGCTCCAAAGGAGGTGTACAGTGGATCACCTGATGACTTCTACATTAAAAAGTTCTTAAAAGCCAAACTTCATGGTTTGGTTGGTCACATGACACCTGACAATGAAGATCAGTTTAAAATGCCGCTGTGCACAGTTTTTTACAAAGTGGATTATAAACGAAATGCTAAAGGTAAGGAATTGATTACCTCCATTTTTTCAAACCCTGAAGCAACATCAGGGCTAATCTAAGTCAAGGCATGACTAAACCTGAAATGACCTCTGGGCTGATCTAAGTCAGGGCACAGCTAACTCACAGATCAAACCATGAAACAACCTCTTGGCTGATGTGAGTCAGGACATGGCTATCTCACAGATCAAACCCTGAAACACCTTCTGAAATGAATGGAATTCGTTTTGGTTGATAGTTATTTAAATTGCCAACTATAAAATCTATTGGACAATCCAATAGAGCAAAGTAACAAAATCTATCGTTTTAGCACATTATTAATGCACTGGATCCCTGTGGCAGCCTTGTTTATTCCCAAGAGAACATGGATAATATTAATAACTATTTATCCATTCAATCTAATAGGCACCAACTACTGGCGTAACAGAGTTCTAAAGGTTGCAAACAGTTTCAAAGATACTAAGGCTTTGACTTATGCCATTGCAAATGGTAATGATTTTCAACGTCTGTTGGACAGTTTCGGCATTAGTCCAAAGGATGAACCTGTCGCAACAATAAAAAATGAAGTTGGAGATAAATATCTCATGACAGCTGAGAAATTCAGGTACGATCACCTCCTAGCATCTTTTGAAATGCAAACTTTATTTTTCAAGGAAGCCACATCACCAACGTGGTTTTATGTAGGATAAAAAGTTTTGAGATTTTAACTTTAAATTTTGAAATTTCAAAATTGAAATTGGAAATTCTCTTCATTAAGGAAGAAAAGATTAGGGACTTGAACAGAAAACCATCACACGACAGCATGGAATAAAATGGGGTTCACTTTTGGATTTATATTTTCAAGCTGTATTTTCAATGTTTTATTATAATAAAATCAATGCTTCCAAATTCCAATTCAAACAAGGGCCACATGTTCTATTCAATGTTGTTATCCCTTGCGCTAATAAGCCTTTTCATAGTTTAAGAATCGATTCCACTGCGCATGCGATTTTATCCCGAATTTCTCACCTTCTTTCGTTTAATTAAGAACAAAAGAAGGTTTAGACAAAAGAAGGTGAGAAATTCGGGATAAAATCGCATGCGCAGTGGAATCGATTCTTAAACTATGAAAAGGCTTATTCCCGATCTGCTTGTCACAACAAGAGTTCCCTTCTCTTGATTGAAACATTTTTTGATGTTTTTGGTTGCTTTGAGCCCCAAGTTGGGATTTTTATGCAAGGGACCTATATTCACTTCACTACCCGCAGTCTGATAAGTTAATGATAATTATCGTCTATCGTCTATGATATTGAACCTCCCCACCCCCCTCCCCCCTAAAACATCTGGCATAACCCATATTGAAGCTGCTTGATTTGGAGTATATTTTGTTTTTGTTTCCTACAGTGTTGATACCTTCAAACAATTTTTACAAGATTACTTTGATGGTAAACTTAGTCCATATGTCAAATCTGAAGAGGTTCCTGAAAAGAACGATGGCCCTGTGAAGGTGGGTGGCTTTCAGTGATGCTATCTTTGTGTTCTGCCATTCCTGCTACAGTAGTATATGATCTAGGATGATTTCAAGGGGGTTGTTAGCTAGAAGGCCAGTATACATACTATAGATTTCTCTACGATTTTACCGTAAAGTTCAACTACAATAGTCACGGCCATTTGTTGTATTGATATTCATACATTTATTCATTGTTCACAGGTCGTTGTAGGTAAAACGTTTAAGGAAATCGTCAATGATCCAAGTAAAGATGTTCTTATCGAATTCTATGCTCCTTGGTGTGGTCACTGTAAATCACTGGAACCTAAGTATAATGAACTTGGAGAAAAACTCAAAAGCGTTAAAGATATAGTGATCGCAAAGATGGATGCCACAGCTAACGATGTTCCAAGCCAATACAAGGTTGAAGGGTAGGTTAAAGAATGATTATTGTGTGGGATAAAAATGATGCTTAGAGGTTAGTGTGGCCATAGTAAATAGTAGTGTGCTGCCTGTTAAGCAAGAGGTCCATAGTTTGATCCTCAGTTACCTCACACACTTGTTTTAAGGAGCAAGTGTGGCTTGGTTAGCTAGTGTGCTGCCTGCTAAGCAAGAGGTCCATAGTTTGATCCTCAGTGACCTCACACACTTGTTTTAAGGAGCAAGTGTGGCTTGGTTGGTTAGTGTGCTGCCTGCTAAGCAAGAGGTCCATAGTTTGATCCTCAGTGACCTCACACACTTGTTTTAAGGAGCAAGTGTGGCTTGGTTGGTTTGTGTGCTGCCTTTTAAACAAGAGGTCCATAGTTTGATTTTCAGTGACCACACACACTTGTTTTAAGGAGCAAGTGTGGCTTGGTTGGTTTGTGTGCTGCCTGCAAAGCAAGAGGTCCATAGTTTGATCCTCAGTGACCTCACGTTCTTGGTTGGTATGGACTGTTTTCTTTTGTCTTACTTACATCTTTTTCGTTTTTAGATTCCCTACCATCTACTGGTCGCCAATGAACAGCAAAGACGGTCCTGAAAAATACCAGGGAGGAAGAGAAGTGTCTGATTTTGTGGATTTCATCAAAGGCAAAGCAACTAATCCTTTCAGTTTAGATGTAGAAAAGAAAAGCAAAAAATCGAAAAAAGCTAAGAAAGAAGAATTGTAAGAATTATCAGCTGGGAAGCTTAGTCGGTAGTAAAAGAAAGCATGCAAATCTTGTGGTGTTGCAATAAATTTTGATAATAATTCTTTCCTAATCTTGTCTTGTTTGTTTGTTTATTTGTTTGTCTCTATCAACACCGATAGATACCAGTCTTACACTCTTTCTAATCTAAAGCAATATATAGAATAAACTTACATTGATCCATGACATTATCGCTCCTATTTCTATCTTACTCAATTGGTTGATGACCGGCTTTTATGGTTTAATGATGGTTCAGCCCCATTGCATTCTGGCTTAGCTTGGGTTCAATGCCTTTATTTCCGAAGCAAGTCCAAAGTTTCCCTTGTTTATTTGAAAAGAAGCCTTAAGGTCATAACATTGCGCGGAAAATAGGGGTACCTTAGCTTGGACGGGCTTAGTAGGCCTAAGTCAATGACAACTGTTTTGAAGTGAAAGGAAACGTGCGCATGCACATTGCATTTTATGAAAACGAAATTGAGCGCATCCAGGGGTGTTTGATTGAACCCCGGTCGTGAAGCCGAGCATTTTTTTTTTTACCTTCAGTAGAATCAAATTGATTAAAATTATGCTTTGCCCTTCAAATGCATTGAAATAGGATGTGGGTGGGGGGCAGAAACTCTGGATCAGCCTTTCTGCAAGCTTCTGTATTTTGCTCTCAGCTTTGTGTCGGATTCTGAAAGCGAGAACATATGCGATGATGTCTATGAACATTTTGTTCATTTATTTATTTACAACGATATTTTAACACAGGAAGTTTCATTACTATAGTGACTTTCAAGAAGGTCTTGTAAAAAAACTAACAATATGTAATCAAATTGAGTTGTGAAAAGTATGGAAAACAAAAAACATAACTACTAGAAAAATGTCAAATTTCATATTACATACATTGAAAAGCTTAAAACATCTCTGATGTTAGAGGTAAATGCCAAAATAAATTTTGCGTATGTTCAATGCGAACTCGAAGAACAAGCACAAACTTGCTCATCAATGTCCAGTTATAGTATAAAATTAGAATTCAAAATTCCCACGAGAAAAAGTTGCTAGGGTATGCGCGCGTCGTTTCTTGGTACGCCATCTTGTTTTACCTTGTTTACAACTGCTCGGTGCACATCAGAAGAGGATTCAAGTTCTTCATTATCCACTTTAGATGAAGTTGGCTGCTCTTTGGAGAAAGACAAATTCACATCTTCCATTCAAGGAGACAAGGAAGGTAAGAATAAAACCATTCACTACTTGTTTTATAGTCGATTGAACTCTTCAACTGTTATAGCTAGTTTACTGGTTAGATCTTCTGAGAACTCTGAGAACATCAGGTCTTTATTCTTTTGACAACAGCTCTAAATATCACTACCAGTATTGTTGTCTATCTGTGAGTCAGGCGTGCTCTGATTTAAATCCTAGAGATTGTTTGATAGAATTGATGTTTGCTATGTACAAGTAAATTCTGTACTTGCGCACATATAACAACAGTGCACACCTCATGCATTCTTAACCTCCGTCTAACTTTGTAATTTTCTATTTTTCCTTTCAACTATGAATACAAAACGTATATGAATGATAATATTTTAAAGTTAACTCAGTCAGTCATCTTGGTACTTAACCGTACTTAACTTAACCACACTAGCTGCTTGTCACGTGACTGACTCCAATCAGGTGCGATTATAAATGTCATTCTTATGCAGAAACTTAAGGGCCTCCACTAGAAGGATCGTTGGCTTTTTAAGAATGCTAAGCTTAAAACGTCGGGTGCGTTAGATGAGAAGATGAGGGTGGTGAAGTTTATTGTGTATTGAGTTGAGCGTTGTGTGCATAGAATATTAAATGTAGTGGTAGTGCGTGTGAGTGAAAAGTGTCCCCAATTAGTGCGAAAGCGCTATAACGACTAGACACTTCAATAAATAAAAAGTGATTTGTGTCCCATCTCGTCCTTAATCTATTTGCGCATGTTCAGCTATGACGTATTATAATTCAGTTTTGGGCTGAAGTTTTTCCAAAATATTGAAATCCTGAAATGGTTTTTTTGTTTCATTTTTTTTTTGTGTGTGTGTGTGTTCTGGTTTTAAAAGAGTTTGAAATCCTTGTACAGGTTATTGTATCAGAGATACAGAAAACAAAGTTCTATATTTTACTTCAGTTCATGTTTCTATGTATCGTTCATCTATAACAATGTTATGGCTACATCAGGCTTGTGTCCTAACCAGCTATCCTTGGCTGTTATTGTTAGCTGTCAACAGTACTGATATCATAGCTTGCTCTCAAGTGCCTCTTGAACATCCCTGACCCACACATGTAATCACATGACAGGATTTGACGAATCCACTTGACTTGACTATTTTTATCGAGAGACATTCATGTGTCTCTAATTGGTTAGAGATTAACACAACTAGAAAAGACACTGCACAGGCTTTCTTTATCTGACTAACGAAACAGCCAATCACTGGACCCTTCATTGCCACAGGTTTCTCCTTTTTGCGAAAATACTAGGCGTGAAGACCAAGTCTACGACTCAATCACTATCACAGGGATCCCGTGTCCAGAAAAAATGTGTGAAGTGGTAGGAAAGGCTGAGTACTTCAGAATCGACCAATCAAATGAAGTCATGTGATTAACACAGGCCTCCCGCGCCTGGGAAGAATCATGCAAAATTCTTCTAGGGACCTCGTTGCAACAGGAATCCCATGTGGTGGTTTTCGTCAACTGTAAGCATATGGCTAACAAATGTGTACTCAGTGGTAATTGAGGTCATCGCCGTAGAGTACTGAAGATATCAACACGGCTGCCTGGCAAAATACTTATCACACTCTTGAAGAGAACTGAACGATAACAGACCGTCTGTCAATACAAACCTGTGCATCTCATCCGTCAGGAGTTTGCTCAGCCGTGTGTTGCTCGTGGTCTTCTAAGACACCGACAGAACGTTTGTTTTTTAGGCCTCGTACAAGACATCATTCTAAGTAGAATTGTAATCATGTACTTTCGATAGCAGTAAGATGATGACTAATGTCATAATCACAGCGTTTCGTCTGCTCTGGACGAAACCACTTTGTCAATCATCGCGTGAGGCAAAGTCTTTAAGGTTTCAGTCCGCTGTCTTGGTTGCTATGACAAATCAAAAATCGTAACTCGCTTTCGCTATTCTTGTAGCATTCTGGGATATTTTTATACTAACGTTTCATTGAGACAGATGATGAACTGAACGACGTTTTATTGGTTTTTGTGAAAGATCAGAACGCATGGTTGAGACCATGACGGTCAGCGAGGAAAAAGTAAACTGCATATGAGATTTAATGCAGGTTCATGTTGAATCAAGGACAAGAAAAGATTGCTCAATGCGCATGTACATAATACATGTATATAAAGACTATGATCACGTGGTATGATGGTCCGTACATGAGGTATATTGCACCCTACAAGCCTAATGACATTGATCGAGTATATCCAGAGACACCTAAAATAAGACCTGTTTATCATTATACCGACGCTTTTTGATTTAATTTCCGAAGGAATTAAGCTACTTCTTGTTCCTGTCATCAGAATTTCCCTCAAACAACTGCCCGGAAACAACAAAATGATTAGTCAAATAAGCGTTTCGTGGAAGACCTGAGAAAAGATATGCATGGCTGGTCCGTGAATGTATTGAACACATTGACAATAGCGATATGGCTTACTGTTTGCTATGTCAGATCTTTTGTTCTAGGGTTTAGGTTTGTGTTGACTAAGCAGTGTGTTTTCTACGCGTTCATCTGTAAACAAAAGACCTTATTTTGGTCTAATCGCCAGCACTAGGGGGGCTGTGGGCTGTACGTTTCATTGTCTTAAGTGTCGATGGGAAAATTCTTCCCAACAAGACTATACCTGTATTTCAAAGCCTTCAAAATGCGCCGAAAACTTCAATCGAATAAGTTATTATTACTGGGAAAGTTCATTAACCGAATAGACTTGGTATTGGCCAGGAGTTCTTTTCTTTTTGAGTTTTATCAATTTCTTTTCGCACCTCATTTTCCAATAAGCGAACGTAATTGGCATAGTTTGCTCGGGTTGATTAGAGAGTGACCTTTGATTGTCATCTGTTGAACAAAACACCATATCTCGCTTGCCGACAACCAAAACCATCTTCAAACACCTACATCGACTATCTAAGATCTTTTCTTCTAATTTTGACTGATAAATTCAGTGTATTTAGTGAATTATCAAGGAGATTTTGGCTACGAATTCATTAACTCCAACCCGTGGGGTCTGTGGCTGTTGAGGGGGCAAGCTCCGCCCCGTAAATTAGCACAAATTGACAAAATCTAAACACACATATCAAGAAAAACAGTTACTTGTACATCAAGGAAACTGTTTAAAATACGACAGACTAAACACACTCTTACATTCTTTGTTTAGCTTGATTTAGATGGAAAATTGTACTCACAGCTCGACATATGAAGAAACAAGAACCGCCTTTCGAAACCGATAAGCGGGGAAGACTGAATAAGCCGTGCAAACAAAACAACTCCACTCAATTAGCTTCAGCATTATTATACCTTTAAAAACACACTCTAAAAAGGAAATATAATTCCTTAGGAAACAACAGTTAAGTAGTTTTCCCCAAAACTTTGTTTTATTTTAATTTTTTCGATTTCGCTTTTCAAAATCGTAAAAGAGTTTTCAAATCGCTTCCGAAAACGAAAGACTTCCTCTTCAACTCCTCTCAATACAACGCTTAAAAATCAAAAAGCATAAATCGCAACGGCGGAAACGTGAAATCCTTATCAGTAATTCATGGATGAAAGATTTTTCTTTCTTGTTGGATTACAGTGATGAAGGCATTTGATGATCTTCACTGATAACCCTCAAAGTAGACCACTTGACCAGCGCGCGTTCAATACATCATTTACCGGTCTCGTCATTCGTCCTCATGACAGGGTCATCTTATTTTGGAACCGAAACTCGATGAATTTCCAGATACATCTTATCTATCTTACGATCTTGTCACATTTTGATTACCGCCTTGCCTTATTGATGTTAACCTGCGCGTAAACAGGAATAGTGATAACGTATATTGACCGCATTGGAAGGCAGAAGTGAGAGAACCGCAATACGGGTAGTTTTACTTGGTTATTGGAGGAACGAGTTGTTCTTTCGCGTGGACCGGTCATCAGACGACCGCATATTTCGCTTGCTAATTAATACCAAAGTCTTGTCGATTCTCGAGTGACCTAACCACAAGAATAACGCAATGCGATAGACTATATTGAAGTCACTCGGAGATCAATACAGTGACACTTCAAGTCAACACTAAATGTGTTCGACTCGATCAACTACAGCAGATTTGTTTGCTCTACTCAAACCTAAAATATGTTTCGCAATAAACAAATGCAAAGCTTATTTTCAGCACCCCGTCGTGAGTACAGCTTTATCATGATTCACTTTTCGTTTTAAACCTTGAATGAACTCCAGATATATCTGTCAAAAATATCCTGTCTTTGAGTCCCCTGGTTTATAAAGGCTTTCCGCAAGAATTCAGATTCAATTTTGAACCTAGGTCATTGTAATCTAAGCTATACTACACCGTAATCAATCTTGATCTTGTTCAGCGCTAGCTCTCCACTCAAAGCAATGATTGAGTAGAGTATAATTCAGGTTCGCTCAATCTTCCGTACCTCACGAGCATCGTATTTCGATTAAGATAACCCAAGTGTCGTTATTAAAGACCACCAGAAAGGGCAATCAGTATTGGAGATTGAATCAATTAGTTGCTTGGCGTTCATCAAGAATAAAAACAATCCAAGGGGCATGCACAGAAAATGAAGAATTAATCCCGCAATAAATACGTAGAGAACACTAAATACTAGTTTCACCAAATCCCACATTAACATTAAACACGAATGTAAACCATATTTTTTAATCTCGAAACAAGTGCATGAGTTTGTGCATTCAAATATTACTAGCCATAAATTAATTTTTTCTCAAAACAAACCAAATGAAGCTTGTTGACTTTGAAACTATTCAACCAGCCCGTTTTACTTTTTTTTCCAAAATATTTGCCGATAGAAATATAATGCAAAATCTTAGAGCAATTTTGCTTATAAATTCATTCTGCTCTCTGGTGGGATATTATTTACATATGTAGGACCTATTCAATCTTAAAATTCTTCATATCCTTATAGCTTTACTTTAAAAAAGAAAGCAAAATACGATTATATTTTCAATGTGGCCGAATGAGTGAACGATGTATGCGTTTGCAATTCAATGAATGTTTTAATTATTACAGAAAGCTGAGGAATAAAACTACGAGAATAAAGAGTGTTAAAGTAGCACTCGAATTAGCCGTTGGTACTCCGTTGTGTTTTGACTTAGTTCGTGTGTTCTCCCTCGACGTATTTGGATCTGTATCTAATGTAGCTTTGTAAGTTGTAAGATCCTTTACGGTCCCTGATGGATCCAGTTCAAACGCATCATCCAAAGCAGTCTCTGCAGCCAGAGTAAAGTTTCGATCTCCTGTTGTAAGAAGATCAAACACGCAAGAGTCTAAATAGAAACCCTTTAATTTTGAATCTTCACAATTTTGCTTTGCTTCTCTACGAGTTATTGTTCTCTTTGGAAAAGCTTTGGCGAGTTGTGCTTCCGTATAAGATAAGAGTTCTCTGTAATCAATAATTTCTCTTTTAGGGCATCCACCAACACAAAGTCCTTTCGTATGTCGTGAATTGGCAATCTGTTGTGGCATTCTGATATGAAAGGTCAAGAATTGACCAACTTTACGAACTAGAATGTCAGTTCCAATATGACAAAGTTTAATTTGAATTAAAGAGTCTTTAATAAGTTCCATAACTTGGACTTTACAACTTGAAGTGCCCGTAGATGTCGAGCCATCACGAAACTCAACCGGCAATACTCCGGACTTCGCTTGATATGCTTTCTGCTCCACACAGCTCTCGACGTCTTGTTTGACGATAATAGTGATCTAAACGTGAAATATAAAAGACGTGTGAGTAATGACAATCGAGTGATGATACTGAATTTGTTTCGTTATTTTGAAGCAAATATTGTCATTTTATCTATTAGTATGGTTTGAATATGCAACAACACTTAAACTAGGGTTAAAATAAATGGCTTACTACGAAGCGATCCAATATAGTTAACCATGAAATTAACATACATAACAGACATGTCAGTACTAATACTAGTTTTACTATCTATCGAAAGCACTTCCAAGAAAGCGAACCTAAAACCTAGAAAACAGTGTGATATATTCACCAATATGCAAGGAAGGTCTTCGCTGCGTGATATCGATTCATTATGCAGATCTAAGTGTTGTTTGTTCACGAGTAAGTTTCTTGAATGAAATTGAAAAGGGTCTTTCCTTACCTTGTTGGTTGCTGTGGCGCTGAATCCGTCAACCAAACGAACATTAGTCACTTGAACTACTATAAATTCATTGTCAATGAGTGGCCAGGCTCCCTCAACAACACAAGTTTGCTTCGAATTATAGAACGTTCTCAAATGGGGGTCTCCAAATAATCCACAGTACCGCTTCTCAATAGAGCTAACGTTACTAAACCTGTTTCCATGATTCGTAGCCTTGCACCGTGGCTTACTGGTAGGCTTCGGATCCAGAGGAATTATTTTCGCCACATTATTGAATAGCTTTAGAATTTCGGCTTCACTCTTTGGTAAAGTTATATTCTTACACTTTTCCCTCATGAGGACGGGTATTAATGATTTGACTGTATGATAATAAATAACTGCTCGACACGATGACTTTCTGCGATCTAAACATTTCTGGTATAAAGTCAGTGAGGCACACATTTTTAACTTGCTGTTTCTTGCTTGTTCCATACGAGATTCGTAAGGCCCGGTGCATTTAAGTTGCACATTGCAATCAGAACCGGATGAGCTTGGAAATCCGCTAGTGGATGTAGACCAAGCTATAGTCAGTAGCACAAATATAATATATGAGTACATGTTAGACCAATATGGACATGTTGACGAGTCTGAGTTCGACGTCTACGACTTCACGCTAACCATCCAGAGAGTCATGACAGGAATCCAAACATAAGTACAGATAGTTGAATGATGTTGTATTCTTTTGTTGTTCCATGCAGGAAATATATCCCATCGAGGTAGTTCTACCGCCAAAGTCCAAATTTGAAGTGCGAAGCTTGCACGGTGACACTACTCAGTGAAGCGGGTATCGAGCCAATTCATCTATCAATCACTTTCGTGACAGATACAACAGCACTGATTAACAAAGCTGTCTTTCGCCGCTTGCCCGCCTATTTTGACCTTATCTTGGAACACATCGATGTAGTGAGTGGGTCTCCGAACTAGTCTGGTACCGTAAAACTAGTACACATATGATAGAAAGAAGCGACGAGCAAACTAACCAGTGGCTTTATGGGACGCAGTCTTCTTATATAGACTCAAGGCATTTGTGCGCAACCCCCTGTCGTGGCTACTGTCACCGACCTACAGCTGTCATCTAAATTAAATAGCTTTTCTCTTCTTTGTTTTGATTGGCTGTCAGCGCGGTCTTTTATTGCCCAAGGCTATTGTAGTGCTGCGGCCCAAAAGCGCCAATCATAATCGCCTCAGTAGCATAAATTTTTGCATAATTGTTCAAGTAGTCATTTCACCTTACCCGCTTAGGTGTAGTTGGCTTGTGATTGGAGGGATCGACAAAAACTAACCCTATGGTACTTGGTATATCCAACTGTTAGATCACAGCACCTTGTCACGGAAAAAACACCCCCAAGTTCTTCAATCCCGGCCCTCGCATGAAATGCCAGCTAAATCGTTTGCAATGACTCAAAGTATTGGATTTATTATACATTTAATATCAAACATGGAATGAACGAAGCTACAGGATTCTTTCTACCAGACATCTATATGATATCCAAAACACTTCGACTCTCTATTCTTCTAACCGGCTATGCTTCGACAAGACAAATTCTTTTAGTCTTTTATGAATCATTTGTTTCTTCCCATGCGATAGATTCTGGTATATTCGCTGTGAATAGATTAACAAAAGTTTGTATTTTTTTAATAGATGATGTTTGTCACGTTTTTATTTTGTAGTCAAAGAAACCTGCTGGTTTGTGGTCGGCTACGCATGCTCACGCTGTGCTACACACAGTTATTTCAGTACTTAAAAAAATCATCCAAATAAATGAATGGTATTCCGGTGCTCAGCGAGACCTCTTTTCCTACTGGGCCTATTTCCAACAAAGGTTTTCAAAACGTGTCCAATGAGAAGGGTTTCTTTAAGCACACCTCGTATATTGAGCTCCCATCCCGCTGTTTCGACTTCGGCTTTCGTCCCTCATCATGGTTCTTCCTATTAGACTTGGGCAATCGGCCCAATTTGTTTTCTAACAGTTTTTATTGATG
This sequence comes from Actinia tenebrosa, assembly GCF_009602425.1. The sequence goes on from NW_022261360.1 coordinate 411,567, forward strand.
GAGGTTTGTCTGTATTTAATGTCGTAATGGAATTCGAAATCGCTAGTTTTCGCGGAATACCGATTGTGTTAGTCAGACATGTGTTAGTTAAAATGCAGATTCGAAGAGCGTTTTGAACATCGCCCGCTGGGCCACTTTTCATCCTATCTATAGCAAGATGAATTTTTTAGAAACATCGCTCCACGGTAGAATTAAGAAGGAATTCTTGATGCCATGCAAGTGTCTTGTAGCGTAATTCATGGAAACAGCTTGATAGGCTGTTTGAAATTCAAGAACAAAATTAAAAATCGACGGGAGCCTAGGACTTGGTAGATTAGATAGCTTGCTACTCAGGATGTATTGGATTCGCCTCGACCAAAAAAGGAGTCTGTCTGTGAGCTCAAACTGTGTTGGTTCGTTGAAGGCCACCGAGTAAACTGTCTTCTCAAACTATCTGGTAGAGAAGGTTAGCTAAAAAACAACAACGTTTTAGGCTTGATTGGGAGAAGATTGGTTGGTAGATTATGAAAGATAGGCCCTAAAGCACACAGTTGGCTTCTCGTTTAGTGTTAATAAGTTCTTTAAAATTTAAGGCAAGTTTAACTCGAGGGAACGGGGACAGACTCGGCTTGACTCAAACTGCCGGTAGTCTCTGTTATTGACTCTCTTGATTTGCGCTCATGCGAACTTGAAGGTACTTTATCGCTAAGCCAAAAAATCCGCCCTTACTTTTATTATTTTTTGATACAAAGTTCCGTCGTTTTACCATCATTCTTTCATTTCCATTCGACATTCATCGTCTTCATTCTTTTATTAGTTTGCAAAAATCAATAAACTGTGGACTATTAAGTTAATTCTTGGTATATTGGCTGGCTTCGGTAAAGAGAGGTATTGGTGATCAAATCATCTGAAAGCTTCTTATGTGTTTATATTCGTATCTCTCAGACGCTTTAATGAGCCTAGCTCCTACTGGGACAATCACCTTCGCTTTCACTATTCAATAATCTTATTGATGAAAAAACCTCTTCTCTTCGACCACCAATGCTATCCCAACGCGTTGGTTTACCGGACTGTTTGACAATCGTTTCGCTGGAGAATATGAAATGACTCATTCCAAAGCTACTTGATTACCAAATATAATGATTGCAGGTATCGTGCAATGAATAAACCAAGTAATGAGTGGTGAAAATGAATCGAGGTTTTGCCGATTTAAGAAGAATGTGTTGAGGTAATTACCCAACGCATAGCGGCAAATAGCTTCGATAGGGGCAAGGAAGAGAGTGGTTTCGTGTGAAAAGAAAATTTCTAAGGAATATTTTTTTCTTTTGGTGTCATAGCAGATGTAATCTCTGTTGGAGCTGTTTGTGGTTTTTTTCGGGCTCAGTCAGGCCTCTAATTTTTACCAACTCGGAGCTGTATACTTACTGGTGGCCTACGGAAACAATCCAGGCTTTATTCATTCCCTTGGAAGCACAGCTTAATAAGCCGGTCAGTCAGTTGAGCAGAGGGCATTGAAACATTTATAGCTTGCAATCAAGTGCGTCATCAGCTCTTTCATTGGCATAAACACGTACTATTCCACTGTGGAAAGTCAAGATAATGTTGTTTTATTTTTAGATTGTACGTCTTGCAGTCAATGAATACTTAAGCATTAACTACATCATTGATTCCAAGCTATTCTACGAAATTAAAGAATTCCTAAGGTTCGTCTTGGAGTCTGGATTGATTTATTCTGACAAAGAAGATGAAGACTGTAACTGAAAATGTTACAACCTGATCAGTTAGGGAAAAAAATACTTATTCTCGTAAAAATGAGCTCCAAATTTAAGTTTATCTAGAAATAAGTCCCGGAGTCCAAAACATACGAGAAAACTTTGCTTCTTTTCATCTTTCTCCCCGTTAATACACGATTCTCAGCCGTTATTATAACCTGCGTTTAGCCTCGGTAAGGTTCACTCTGTACTAGCCGGTGTTACTGAATGCTTGCTTTGACACGAGTAACCAAGTATTTTTAATAGCTTTCTACCAGTCTGTACTGCCTGAGGGCACGTAACGATGTAGTAAATCGGCCTATAATGTACATAGAACAATATATACGGTATTACATCGTATAGGTTACTGACCGAAGGAGTTTTATCTTCTGTAGAAAATAGATAACCATTTTGAAGCCCTATGTCAATGGTTACAACTAAGTTATTTGAAATTGCGATTCAAGTGGCTTAGGTTATCAATACGGCTTAACAAGCATAATCTCACGATGACTTCTTGAATATTGTTGGATCATAATTACTAGACATCAGGGTCGAACTCATAAAATCTACAAGAATACAGTTTAGCATCGTACTCGTCTTTACCTTTCACTGTTGAACCAGCAACCCGTTAGTCGTTAGCCAACCCTCGGGTTTTTTGTTAGTCTTTAGACAAAGGCTATTACCACGAAACAATTAGATAGATAGCAAAGCTGATCTACGAGAGTAAAATAGGGAGGATATGCCCCAAGGCTGCTATGGACGAAAGATATTAAAATTAAACTAGTCCCGTGTAGAGTTTTTTACCTGAATATAAAATTCATTGTACAATATTCAGAGGATTATTGATTATTATGACATTATTTTAAAACAGGCTTTTAAAATAATACAGAAAGCAATAAAATTGAAGGAAGTAAAGGAAAGAAAATAAAGGAAAGGAAAGATTGAACAGGAATGTTATTTTTTTAATACTTTTGACCGCAAACTTCTTGGCCAAACTAAACACAATAAAGGTACATAAGAACAAACATTTTTGTGATATCCACGTAAGATTGCCATAGCAAAGATAAACAAGTAAATATGAATAATGACTAATAGGTATTTTTACATCTAATAAACATTCACTTGTAAAGTTATCAAATTCAAATTATAAAAGCGAAACGTTCTTGTTAAAATGGCCGCCGTGTGCTCGCTTTGTTTCCCTCAGTTTTGGTTGTCATTACCATCGAACCAATAAGAGGAATGCATATAACATTCTATAGGATATTAGTACTAATCTAGTCAAAATAATTCTGAATCTAAGTAAACTAGTTGAAGTCTACAACTCTCGCACTCAAAAACCTTATTCATTGCCAGCGACGTCAGTCAAACTCAACCTTTACAAATCATCTTCTTAAAGGCGTTAGAAATTACTTTCAGGAGTCAAATAAACATTTTCTTTCAGAAATATACTAAAAATAACACGAATATTAGTTCTGTTTGACTGTGAAAGTTTTAATTTCGAGTTTCGCCCCAGGCTATTGCTAAACAAAACTGCTTGCCAAAACACGGCTCTGCAGTTTACAAAACAATGTCGAGTTAAATTTTTCTTGACGTTTTTTTTTTAATTTACCATTGGCGACTTTCGATTTGTTTGCTTTCTAGATTGAACAATCACCGCGTGCGAGACGGCTTTGAATTTTAGCAGCTAACTTGTTAAAGACGGAGTTTAAATGACTTTCCGCAACTGGAGGTTGGTTTAGACGTGATGTTGATAATGCACTGCAAAAAGACCACGTATTTGACTTATGTTAGAAAATGAATAGCTTTTTATTATTTACAACTGAATTCTTGAGAATTGCATACAGCATTTCCTAGATTTTATTAGTAGGTAAATCCAAAGAAAAACAGAAAAAGATGAGGCTGCTAAAAAACATTAAATATCAATAACAACTAAATAATTAAAACAAAAGAAGAAAAAGAAAAACCGCCAACTCAACATCGAATGGAAACAGTCAATCAAAAAAAAAAAAAAAAAAAAAAAAAAAAAAAAAAAAAATGTAATCAAAAAAAAAAAAAAAAAAAAAGAGGCAAACTGGAAAACCTTTCTTAACAAACGAGTTCAAATACCGAACGCTCTTCCGAGGCCAATGTCAATCGCGATAGAAGCTAATCGCGATATAAAGTGAATACCATATCGTGTAGATATAAACAAACACGCAATACAGATGGACATCTATACTTCCAGTTTATCTGAACTGCAATCTTGTTCATCGTTTAAAGCTATTAAAATCTTCTGTCAAAGGATTCAATCGGCAGATCTAAAGAATGAAACCGACCCAAAATTAAGAGACGTTCTAGTGGAATTTGAGATCCTAAAGCGCGCATCACCAAGGAGGAGATAAGAGAACTCCTTGATAATTTATATATAATCTGCTTTACCTAGCATATTGGACACCCAGAGATCGTTATAGACACTATGCACAGCTGCAGGAAGCGTTACACTAAACGACAGAGTTAGAAAGTTCTACCATAATAAGAAAAGTCGTAGATAAATTGCGAGAAGAATTAATCAGAAAACGGAAATAAACGAAAGGAAAAAATAGGATAAATATCACAAATATAAGTTATGTGTTTTTGAGAACCTTTCTTATTTAATGGAAACGGTTTGCAGTTTAGTCGGGGCGGTATTTCTTAATTATTATCCTCGGAGTTTTTTTCTTGTGTTTATCGTGTTATATCTTGTTCCTTTTGCAGTTTTTCTCTGATTTTCCTGCAGCATTTCGTTTGTCTTTCCTTGCTTTTTTCCGCCTTTATTTCATTTATAGTGTTTTTGCCGTTTTTAATAAGGAATCTATCCTATCTATTCTATCTTCACTAACAAGACAAGAATCGTTTTAGAAGCACATTCGATCCATATGGAAACCATATTGATTAGATAAGACAGCAAAAAATACTAAGTGCAGTTTATATCGATCTATAGAGAACCAAAGGGACTAGTAAACAAGGACGAACCGTCATCAAAATAGACAAAACTTCCGATATTGTTTTTAGAATAAAATTCACAGCACCAAAGGAAAGAGATCAAATAAATAAAATGATAACATAAAAATGGGAGCATTATATTATAAAGCAAATATTTTCCATAATGCTTGGCTGACAGGTGTATCAGTTATATTTTAGCGCATAACATCCAGTTAGCTTTTAGCTACAAGTAGTTCCCTCACCCACAGAGAGACGTTAGCCAATAGAATCACCACATTGTAGTGACGTAATACCATTAGAAGGACCCCTAGAGAGAGTGTAGTTATGCCCCCTACTGAAAAGGTACCTTTGTTTGGTATCTTGTGAAAGGAAAGCTAAAAACACCGCTGCACAGTTAGTGACATTGACTTGAAAAATGTCCTAATTCAATATATGCTTCACAATGGTGGTTAAGGAATAATTCATGACCTAAGTATTTCTTACGACAATGGTTTGTAAAAATTCATTGTTAGTATTGATAATCTAGTATTTATTAGTTTTCATTTTGTCAGAAAAAAGTTTAATTGCCTTCCAAGTTAATTGAGATTATTTTTCAATAGAGCTGATGTCAGTTTAGGCTACTCTCTGCTTCTTTGTTTCCCTTCTATTTATTCTTTCTTTTCTCTCCATATTTATAATTTTATTCTTGATGAAACAAGAACGAAATACAGTGACAAACCACACGTACGAAATCCTTGGTACGTAACTTTTATAGGCCGACTTTTCTAGTTTGTAAGACGTTTTTTGTTCCCCAGGACACAGCCATTTATTTATGTTCTCTACTTTTGCTATACGGAAGTACCGCCCCATTCATTTTGCTCGATCGCTTATGTTACAGCCGCTGTTTACTCTGATCGTATAAAGAACCGTACATCGTAAGTAAAGTGATGTTTTGACGCCGCGATTGTATCAAATTGTTTACTTTTTGATTCCGTTGTCGATAGCGATAAAAAGTCTATTAAAGCTCGATTATTGAAAACGCAAGAAGTTGGAACGATATCGACAATATCAACTAAACCCCTCGAACATCCCATAGATCTGTGAAAACAACTCTTGCGAGGGATAGAAACTTTCACTCCCAACTAAATACAACACAATATATATAGCTAGTCTCGCGATTGACTGAGAATAGCTAATATAATCTGTACTGATAATATTTCAACTCGAATAGTGCTTTGCTAGGTATGTTTACGGCACGTTAGCAATACTCCATGGTAACCAATGCGATATTCGCCGGTCTGTAACCTTGATAAGATATTTCGATCGACTTTTCTGTAAGGTGTGTCTTTAAGCGCAAAGCATCCCGGACAATCTTCAGAAATTACCATCCATTAAGTAAAACCAGTACAAGACAAACTCCAATTTGTTCAAGATCTCGAGAGTACTTCTCATGATATTGATTTTATTCATCGAACATTAATTCTGCATACCAGCCTTGAGTTAGACGAGCTAATTGATACTCGCTTCGTAAACAAGAAGTTATATGGGCTCTCGACTTATTCACCCGTGAAATCCGACCTTGACAGAACACGTACGAGGTTTTGTAACGATTAATCAGCTTCATACTCTGAACGTAAAGTACACATTAAGTCAAAAATAAGATCGAATGTTTAGAAAAACCCTTTAACTTTCAAAAACCCAAACAACGCGATAAGCTTTCTTGATAAAAGCGAAATTGAAAAAAGTGAAAAAGCGTCGCTATGTCTCCGTCGAAGGATGAGATAACAACAAATGGTAGAAAAAAACGAAAGTTATTGACGAAAAGCGTTTTTTATTACTGTAACGTGTGTATCGAGCAATTGGTCGGCGGCAAGAAGTCTACCCTGCCTTTCTATCAATATCCATCATCTACAACCTTTAGCATAATCATGTTTTTACTTGTACTGGTAAGACTACTGGTAAAGCAATACAAAGCTTTTAACTTGTTTGTTTTGGTACGGTAAGGCGTGCATGCGCACGTGTAGCTAACGCCCACTACCCGCCATTAACAGTCAGTCAAACATCCAGGAATAACTTGAATAGCATTTTATCATGTCTAATTCAATAAGAGGTCTGTAGGCTTATCGCAGATCGTTTTACTTCACTTGTTGGTTCTTGTCAAATGGATATATTGATCACGAGAGAAACGGCTACTCAAGTGCTCATTGATTGGGTGATATATATATATATAGAATCCTAAGTATTGATATTGTTAAGATTGATCTAAAAGGCCTTTGATACAATAGAAGAGGCAGATAATGAGTAGATCGGCATTCCACTCAAATAAATTCCTATTATTTACAGGGGTTGGGGTACCTGTGGTGAAGTACGGCACAGGCATCCCAGAATCAAGAGGATTTCTTTTTCAGTTTAGGTGCAATGAAGCTCCTCATGAATGCGGAAAGTGACGGTGGCATGGTTCCGTTGGGTTTGTTTCCTCGAGACATGGTGGAGTTCATAAAGGATTCCTACGAATACAAGAATGTAGGGTTATACATCATGAACCAACGAACTGAATGACCCCTTCCTTGATGACTAACCCCTCTCTCCCCAGGGTTATCATCATAAATGACTAACCCCTCCCTCCCCAGGGTTATCATAGATGACTGACCCCTCCCTCCCCAGGGTTATCATAAATGACTAACCCCTCCCTCCCCAGGGTTATCATCATAAACAACTGACCCCTCCCTCCCTAGGGTTATCATCATAAACAACTGACCCCTCCCTCCCCAGGAGTATCAACAACTGACCCATCCCTCCCCAGGAGTATCATCATGAAAGGATGACCCCCCTCTATTATCAAGTTTTTACCTGTACAGGCAAGATGGACACCATGAGTGAAGTGTCTTTCGTATTGTACAACGTCCTTTGTCGCTTCGTTCCGTTTAGTATACTAGACATCTCGGCGATACTCGACTGTCGTGTCCTGTCACCCATTGATGGCTGGGTTGAGGGGTATTTGGTCTTACTATAATATGGAAAGAAAGTAATAAAATAAAGTTATACTAATAAGATATTAATATCGACACGTGGTGGATCATAGAACTGTTCAGTAGGATATCAGTCTTGTTGGCGTCTCTACTGACTGTGTCGCGGTAGGACCAGCACGTTATGGGTCATCCTTCCGTCATCGTCTGTCTGTACCCTAGACTATCCACGTAAGTCAATACTAATCTCGCAGCAGTTAGTGACTTTATAATAGGATTTATGGCCCGGGATACAGTAACTGTTTAATCCATCCCTTCCGGCATGTTTCCTTTTCTTTGCCTATTTCTATCTAGTAGCTTGAAATAATCCCTGCTAGTAATACAGATTAACATACCTTCTTCATCGTATACATGAACAATTTTTTAACTACCACGTTTAACCCATTTGTTAGACTGTATGTGCCTGTGCAAAACAGGGCGCTCCTATGACGTCTGATTATGAGACGACACGGTCATACAATATTCAATAATGTTATCAATGAAACAAGTGTCTGAATAAACTCACCTCATGCCATTGGCGGTAACAGGCTTTGTGCCTCCATTTTTATCCTTCAAGATGTTTTCCTTCTTCTTTCGTTCAGATGTTTTTCGTTGCTTGTCAGAATTGCTTGATGTCTCGGTCTTGTCTCTAACACTAGGTTTCTTCTGCTGACCATTATCACCCGGCGCGTCGCGACTGTCTTTTTCTTCTACTTCCTTATCCTCCACTGAACCTTTGTTTTTACAACTTGACTTGGTTTTCTTCGCATTTGATTCATCTATTTTACAAGGTTCCTTGGTACATTTTCTCTTACGCACTCTTTTTACGGTTTGATTAGAAGATTCTTTGTCCGGTGCTTGGTGTCCAGTCGATTGGTTCTCCGTTACGCCGGTAGGTAAATTTTCCTGTGCTCCTGTACGTGAGTTAGACTTCGCACCGGTAGGTGTATCCTTCTCTGTGTCCGTAGCTACCTCCACGTTCATCTCGGTAGGTACATCGTCGTGTGTCTCAGAAGACACGTTTTCCTGTGGTCCGGTAGAGACATCCCCGCGTACATGACCATTGTGCTCCTCATCATTTCCTGTTCCATCTTCGTTATCTGAAGTTTTCTTCTGTTTACTTTGGACGTTTTTTCGTGAATTTCTCGTTCGTTTTTGTGTTTGTTTCTTTAGACCTCCATTAGTTTCTGCTTTGCTGTCATGTCTGTTTTTCTTTAGTTGCTTGTCAGACTGTTGGCCTCTTTCACCATCAGTTGCTTGTTCTAAAGATTCCAAATCCTTACAGCTATCATGTACGCTCTTTCTTATTGCTTTGCTTTGTTTCTTGGGAACTATCTCGCCTTCTTTGTCACAATCAGTTAGTATTTCTGCTTGGATACCTATGGTGGCACATTCTGTTTCCACCATCACAGCCTTGTTTGCCATCTTCTTCTGTGTTTGTGTTGCTTTAGTCTTTTATTAAAAAAACCAAAAAAATATCATCAAAGATTGTACTTCACGCCTGAGGTTACAATCACACAGATTCTATGATTCATGCAAACTTCCTTACAGGGGCAGTCAGAGGTATAATAATATATCTACTATTCTATTAAATAGACACCCAATAAATGTTAAATGGAAGCAGAATTTGTACCTTGGAAACAATAGTCTTGTTTGCTAATTCTCTCTGAACATCATCTACCTCTTGGACTGCCTTGGCATGTCTCTCCTATGATAGAGATAACAGATATCTTTTTAATGCAGACCACATGCCATTCTCTTGAGAATACGATTCTTTTTTTGAGTTCTAAACATGTTCATGTGTCTTGTCATGTCATTTGCAACCATTAAACAAAGAAATGATACTCTAGGGGATGACATGCTTTTAAATTGGAAAACATTAAATCCAACCTAAAGAGGTCTACACATATAATGTAATTTTTTGTAAACATACAAACAAGTAGGTAAAAAAAGAAATAAAGCAACAAACAGCAAACACCTACTTTCCATGTCTGGAGTTCTTTATTTAGATTTTCTATTTTGCCATTTGCCTCTTTTTCTTGTTGTTTGGATTTCTCATCTGCTTCTTGTTTCAGGTTCTTCTCCATTTCTCTCATTTCCAATTCTAACTTTTCTTTCATATTCTACAAAACATTCATTCATTAGGTCAAGTAACATGGTACAGTCAAGGGCGGATCCAGCCAAAATTTTAGGCGGGGGGGGCTAATTGAGTTTCTTCCATTTCTATTTCTTCAGTTTTGTTTTGTTTTTTTTTTCTGCTGAAGGGGGGGGGGGGTTTTCAGCCCCCCCTTTGCCCCCCCCCCCCCTGGCATATGTTTTTTCTTTCGATAATACCCTTCCTGCTACTACACTAGTATCAATCCTCTAGGGCCTTCTACTATCTTTAAAATGTGTATAGGAATTGAAGGCATGGGTTGGATACACTGCTAATGTGCTGCCTCTCACCAATGCAGATGGGATGCAATAACCTGGCTAGGTGTTGTATTGGAGTAGAGCTGCTTGTCAGTTCTCTCCTGTGTTTCAAGGATTTTTGTCTGCTTTTCCTCTCTCCATAAAAATCAACTCTTAAATTCAAATAGCAGATATCAGAGTTATACAATATTGCCTTTAAACAGTTGTTGCATTTGGGTCAGTTTGTATACATTTTATTGTATTAACTTCAATGCCACCTCTTGAAACAATAATTGTTTGAAGGAAATGGAGTGTAATTCTGATACTGCCTTTAATTTGCCATCAAGTGCTTTAGACATGCTCCTCTAGCTTCAAAGATTGGTTGATCATAATTTTCGATTCCTCGTACCTTCAATTTTTCTATTTCTTCGTTCAAACCATCTTTTTCTTTTTTGAATTTTTCTTGTTCTTTAACATGTCTTTCCTCCGCTTCTATTGTCAATCTTTCTTGCAGTCTTTCTTTCTCAATCTTACTTTTTTCTTTGACATTCTATAAACAAAGTACATAATGAAGTTAAAGACGCTATAAACAGTATTTGTTGTGAGCAAATCATTCATAGCTCATACCTCTAGGGATTCCTTCGTTTGACAAAGTGTCTCTTTAGATCCTTTCAGTTCTTTCTCCAAAGATTGTATTTGATCCTAGAAAAAGTTAATAACACAAACATAACAAGAGTGTTTTAAGCTAATAATGTTTTATCTTTGTTGTCTTTAGATCGTAAGATATCTTTTACAGTAACTGTTTAATAGACAATCCTTACAACATTTTTCGTTTCTAGGTTTCCCTAGATGTAAACAAAACTACGCATCCCAATTCTTTAAGATTTGATTTTGTGAATAAGGTGCTTTGAATATAAATATCTAGCAATCACGTCAATTATCGCTCTCTTACATCGGAATACTCGATATCTATAATGTAACTGGTCTTGTTGTTTACCTGTAGCAGTCGTTTATCTTCTCTACTCGTTTGGCTCAACTTCTCACAACTTCGAGATTCTCTGTGCAATTTTTCGTCCTTTATCAACAGATCGATGTCTGTTTTCCACTTTTCAAACATCAATCCATCTTGTTGAACAAGTAATTTCGAGTTCTCGTACTCTAATTCCAGTAATTTAAGCCCTGAAGGCCACCATTCTTCAGGAGTTTTCACTAATGAAAGTTCCGCCATTTTGGAAGATTATTTGAAATCCGCGGTTCAGTTGAAGCTTATTTCTATCCTTCCTCCTGATTGGTCAATCACAGATAAACCTCTGTTGATATTGAATTTTGATTGGTCGGAGCGCCGGTTCCCGTTGATTGGTCGTATCTATTGTATTCTGCGATTGGTCGTCAAATCGAAGGTTTGATCGAGCAAGTCTTCTGTCAAGATGGAATGTCCAAGATTTCTTTCTTTTCTAACTCTTTTCTCAGCAATAATTGTATGCATTCTTTCTGGTGTAAACTGCCTTGATAATGGCCTTGCATTGACACCTCCGAGTAAGTCTTATACGGTCTATACTCGCTGTACGTTACGGTAATCTCGATATAGTATCCTGATATAATGTCACATGACAAACATCATACATTCCATAAAAAACTTCGCGAAATACTTCTACATTTTGCCTTTAGAAATAATCGTCCAGCTAACTGTCAGATATATTAATTTAATATATCCTTTTATATTCACGTACTTCATGGTCTTCGATCGATTTATTGGTTAACTTAGGGGCACTGTTCATCGTTTCCATTTTTCTGATTGTGTATGAAAGGGGGGGGGNGGGGGGGGGGGAGGGTTTGATCGAAAAGCATAATAGACTAGTATACAAATTGGTAAAAGTAGAGGAGTTTAAATTTATTCTAATACCTAGCGATTATTATTTTTAATCCTTCTTTCTTGTAGTGGGATGGATGCAATGGGAACGTTTTCGGTGTAACATTGATTGCGATAAAGATCCAGATAACTGCATCAGGTACCCAGTTAATGATGACTTAATAGACCGATCCAAGGTTAATGGATGCCATCTTGCCAAGTGTTCTTGGCCACTTATAGAATTTCAGGTCTTTAACATATGCGATCTTGCAGTCCAAAGATTGGGAAACTGCTTGTCATTTTCACAAAAACATGTGTGAGCATGTTTTGGCATAATGATGCGTTGGCCACTCGCTCGCCCCAATGCTTTTGCACCCCTGGCAAGATGGCATCCATTAACCTTGGATCACTCTATTGAATGACTTCTACATTGCTTATAGATCTGCTATCAGATATAGTAAGCATGGTGCATTGTGGTGTAGATTGAGTACCAACACCTTTGATTCACCATGCCTCGTATGGTGTTGCTTATACCCAATCTAGAACCCAATGCATCATGTTAAATGAACTCGGAAAAGGCTTATTCTAATGGTTAGAGTTATGTATTTTATAGTGAGAAGCTATTCATGGCTATGGCAGATCACATGGCTAATGATGGCTACAAAGATGCTGGTTATCAATATGTATCCATCGATGTAAGTTATTTGATATCATCTCTAAAAATGTAAAAAAAGAAAGATTTTGGATGTCTCTAGGCTGATGTATATGATGATAAATTAATATATATTCAATATTAATTGTTCTGCAGGACTGCTGGGCATCCCATAACCGTACATCTGATGGGCAGCTGCAGCCAGACCCCAAAAGGTTCCCTAATGGAATTCCTGCTCTAGCGAATTATGTTAGTTTCCTTATGTCAATCAAAACCTTATGCTCTTTATTATTCTTCACTCAATACTCTTTGTTAATTAATATCTATTTTGTAGATTCATTCTAAGGGATTAAAGTTTGGCATTTATGCAGGTAGGTACAAAGTACTATCACCATTATAAACATCACTATGGTTATTGTCATCACTATCAACATCATTGCCACCACCATCATCATCACCATGAACATTATCGTCACCATTATCATCATCATCATGCCAATAATTATCATCATCATCACCGCCACCATCATTGCTATCAATGTTATCATTATGTAATCATTATTTATTACTATTATTTATTAGATTATGGGACTCTGACCTGTGGTGGTTATCCTGGATCTATCAAGCACATTCAACAGGATATGAACGTAGGTATTTCATATTAAATAAATTATTTATTTAACCTTAGATCATCCCAAAGGTGGTTTTGGAGTACAAAATCGATATAGCATACACTTAACATATAAAAATCGATATTATTTTTCTTCAGCAAAATATTGGTTTTTTGAAAATATTATTTATCAATAAATTATTATTGATAATTATTTTTCCAGACATTTGCCAACTGGACAGTTGATTACCTTAAGCTTGATGGTTGCTATGCCGATCCTACCACATTTGACACAGGGTACCCAAAAGTTACAAAGGCATTAAATGACACAGGAAGACCAATAGTGTTTTCTTGTAGCTGGCCAGCCTATTTGGTTGGTAAAGGATTGGAGGTAATCATAAGATGTCTTTGATACCATTGAAAGCATCATCATAAAATGATTCAGTACTGCAGCAAACCATGCAAAATTATGACTGGCAATAGTGTATTGCATTCTTTTATGCTTAAGGCAACATATTTCGATGCAAAGCTCGCTGGTTTTACCAAATAAGGCAAATAATAAGCTTGTTTGGCAGCAAAAAGCCTGTGCATAGAAGTATGCAAAAATATTTAATGTGGTCATACTTTTGCATGTTGGGCTGTAATAATAATGATCATTTAATGATAGTAATAATTGTTCATTCCATGTATCTTCTAGCCAGACTACCAGTTAATAGCAAAGTACTGTAACCTATGGCGAAACTATGGTGACATTCAGGTAAACCTAGCCTTCCTTTTTCTTTCCCAACCAATAATGGCTGCCAGAGTCAACCTGCAATAAAAAATGAACCTTGATTGATTTGTCTCAAGGTCATCAGTGTTTAGTCGTAAATATCCTGTTACCATCTCCCTCCATATCTTTATCATTATTACTTTCTTTAGGATTCATGGGATAGTGTTACAAGTATTATAGATTACTATGCTAAAAAGCAAGATGTTCTTATCCCAGCAGCAGGACCTGGACATTGGAATGACCCAGATGAGGTAACGTTCTGTATTTACACCCACCACCCACCCACCCACCTATCTACATCCCTCCTGCCTGTCTATACATATATGTCTATGTCTGTCGATACCTAACCTGCCCACCTATTTAACATCCTACCTATCCAACCTTCACCACCTACCCTGCCTACCCACCTACCCATCCACCAACTACCCTGCCTACCCACCCATCTACCACCTACCCTGCCTACCCACCCATCCACCACCTACCCTGCCTACCCACCCATCCACCACCTACCCTACCTGCCTACCTACCTACCTAAAGATTGACATACCTACCCTCCACCCACCTACCAACTTACCTATCTATCAACCTATACACTCACCTACCCATGCTCTCATTTAGCAATGCACTCACCTACCCACCCAACTATCTTCCTACAAACAGGATATAAAAGACAAAAGATGTGAGACTTGTTTCAAAACCAGAATAAACCTAACAGATATTCAAATGTTTTTACAGCTGATCATTGGAGACTTTGGTTTGAGTGAAGATGAATCCAAAGCACAGTTTGCCATCTGGGCCATCATGGCTTCTGTAAGTAAAACCCTCGATAAGAACGACAAACTTTACTGTGCATTAACATCAAATATTACTTTAATTTTCATTCTTACCCAAACTCAATAGTTGTGTGTTGCACATTGAAATTTGTTACTGTTGCAAGTCAAACAATAAAAATGGTATTGCATGATGATTTTTGATTGATGGCTGCAAATAACTAAATGTCAGTGCTCACAGTTTGCAGTTACAAGTTTGTGCAATATTGACAACTGGTAATCCATAATTTATTAGGATTATATCAGAAAATCAGAAAATATTGATAGCATTCTTATAGAAGAAAACAGAGCTTTTATAAAGGGTATACTTTCTGGATTTCCTTTGAAACTCCCAGAGGGTAGAAAGGTGTAAAATCCCCACCCTCCCTCCCCATGGGGAAACTTGAGTCTCCAGGATGAAGAGTGGTCTGTGGATATTTTTGGAATATAAGATAATTTCGAATTTTATATCAAGATAAAATGTTTAAAAATAAAAATAAAATATTTTATGTGTATTCTATTTTAGCCCTTGATCATCTCAGCTGATCTACGGACTATTGCATCCTGGGCTAAAGAAATCCTACTTAACAGGTTAGACAGGTTTTTCTTGTTTGGTCTTTCCCTTGTGACAAACAACTTAGCAAGAGTACTAGATTTATGCCGATGTAGCCTAATGTGGGTAAACATGGATTTTGATTCTATTCATAGCTTTCCATGGAAAATACTAACGTTCAGTTTGTCGATGTCATTAATTTTACAGGGAAGTTATTGCTGTTAATCAAGACAAACTGGGC
This sequence comes from Actinia tenebrosa, assembly GCF_009602425.1. Next base: position 427,119 of record NW_022261360.1, read on the forward strand.
ATCCAAGGAAGACAGCTGACTAAGGTTTGTTCATCACTTCTCATTCCTATTCGCATGGGTCACATTTCATTCCCATTTTTCCTGCTATTCATTTTTCTAATGTCAATCTTTTTTATAGAGTAATAATGAAGAAATCTGGGCCAAGAAGCTGTCTGACGGCACTGTTGCTGTCGTGTTGTTCAGTCGCCGTACTGATCAGCCTGTTGATATGGAAGCACCGTTCAAACTGGTAAGTGATAGGGTACTAGGGTTACAATGATGGGTTGCTAACCCTAACCCTAACCCTAACCCTAACCCTAACCTTTTATGTTGACATGGCTTAGTGACTATATCAAAAGTACGAAGTTCTGAGTTAGACATGTGCGCACATGATGTGACAGAGAATATGTCACCGTGCACCCCCTCCCCTCCCTGTCATATCACCGTTGACATGTGCAACAGGGGTGAACAAAACTCAACCCACATATGTGGTTTACCCGGGACGAATGCGCGACCCCAGGCTTGAACAACACAGCCGTGAGATACAGCGCCGCATCATCCCATGCCGCCTAAACAAGACCCAAAATATCCGACTGCAGGCTTAACTATAACAGCGCTTCTTATTCTTGTCTGTAGGTTGGTATTCAGTCTTCTAAAGCCAGTGTACGAGACCTTTACCTTCATGAAGATCTTGGTGTGTTTGAGAATTCCTTCAGTGCTAAAGTCAACCCCAGTGGGGTAGTGATGGTCAAAATGACACCGGTATCATAAAGAGCAACGATAGCATCAGTAATTATTCCTTAAATTACGAAGCCGCTACATATTTGTTGATAAATCAGAATACATCAAATTGGAATATTATAAAACATGAATGTCATAACATAAAACCAATAAAAAACTGAAATTTAATTGCTAAAGGAAAGCTCAAAAGCCTAGACGTTTTATTTTCGAAGGTAAAAAGTTTTTATGCGATTTCTTCACTTTTTTAGTACAAAATATTAAAAAATATTTGTTAAATCGTCGTTTCTCTGTTTTTCTGTGTAGTATAAGGCTCCGTCCACACGTATCCGGATCTTTTTGAAAAAGGATTTTTTTCTTTTCTGATTGGCCTTCCGTCCACACGTATCTGATGAATACGCCACTTGAAAACACACAGCTTTTCGTAAACGGGACTATCCGGATACGCCGTGTGAACAGGGCCTAACTAGTTATCTTTTCCTGCTTGGCCGGCTATTATTTGCTACAGCGATGTTTAATATCTAAAACTCATCCAAAATATCCATCAACCTTGAATAAATCATCTAAATATTCTCTCTCGTTATCTTCGCTACTTTTACTTTTTAAATCAAAGTCGGTTTAAAATGCTACATTTGTTAACAGTAACTGTTAGAGCTAACTGGCTCGTTAACCCCTTTATGGTTATTTCAGCTAGCTCTTACCAAATTAAGCTTATTATTATTAATATATATATTGATTATTCTGTTGTAAATTAAGGTACCAACTATTTTCATTGTCAATCTAACTGAATTTCATTATACCATCAAAATAAACGGTGTTATAAACGTGGGGCAACACGTTGAACCAGCTAGCCACCGGTACTGTTAACATAAACACCTTTTGTAACGATCGCTGCGACGTCTAGCAGTAACAATAGCAGTAACTTTCCGTTAGCTCTAGTCAACGAAATTGATTTTTTTCACCGAGTGAGAAAAATTATTATAGCCGAGTGACACTTTGAAAAGCTGCACAACCTTTTTCGCGACACGAAAAGCCTTTTCAAACCGGCCAACTGGCTTGGATCATATAGTTTGTATAAAGATGATGGTATCTGTTCAATCGCTGGGGCCAGTCTTATTATTCATTTGCAGTGTTGTTTTGCCTCTGAATGCTCTGGACAACGGATTGGCTCGAACACCGCCAAGTAAGTATAGTAATGACCTCACCTGGGATCTAAGACCGAGATCTTTTTATTAACCAACCTATTTTAAGAGGTATTTTGAAGTGAATTATCTGAACACAGCTATATTCGGGAGCAAATCGAGTAACAGGTAGTCTTGCTTCCGGTTGTACTTAAAAAATTTAGTCCAAACATTATTCAACTACTTCATTGAATTCCTGATTGATATCATGATGTTTCCATAAAAAATGGCTAATTTCTACTTGGTTTACATTTGTTCATCCCGCGCGCAAAATACATCTGATCTGTGATACATGCAGCAGTTGAGAGGTTTCCTGTGAAAAAAAAAACACGCCTTATTATTAGCAGCCAATTAGAACTCGAATTGATTTGATTTACAGTTGATAATCATATAACTAACGTTCATTGGATGTATATATTTTCACGTCAGTGGGCTGGATGGCATGGGAGAGGTTCAGATGTAACGTGGATTGTAAAAACGACCCAGAAAACTGTATCAGGTATGTTACGTCATGACCAACTCTGACGTCACTTGACACTATATGACGTCATTTTGTTTTATTTCATTTTAAGTAACTAGAAAACGTTATGTGCGTTATACCAAACTGTGACATCACTTGACACAATATGACGTCATTTTTTAATTCTATTTTAACAAACTAGAAAGCGTTATGTACGTCATTTCAAACTGTGACGTCACTTGACAAAAGATTACATCATTGTATTTGATTTGTAGCGAACGTCTCATTAAAGAAATAACAGACCGCATCGCGTCAGATGGATTTAAAGAGGCTGGGTATGAGTACGTGTGTATTGACGTAAGTATTGGCATCATACTACATAGTGCAGCAAGATGTTCCGCGTTTTACTGTAAGACTTGCATTCAGAGAAGTCCGAAGCTAGTTCGAGATATACGTTGATGTGTTTATTTTATTGGTTGGTTCCATACTGTGCACTCCTACCCCTCCCTCTCTTGGTTCTGGCTGCAATAAACGTTTCCATTGACCCATCTTTAGGACTGCTGGTCCGCCATGAACAGAAGTAAAGATGGTAGGATTGTACCAGACTTGGAACGATTTCCTAGTGGCATGAAGAAGCTAGCAGACTATGTAAGTACATCGACGTTTAGTAAGAGACCTCTCTACCTTGGAGAAATAATTCCCAATCTATTCTAAATACAAAGTCTTCTACAAATGTATCTGCAATAGTTCCAGCCACTTCTCATTGATCCTTGGCCCTGGCGCACAGTTAGATTACAACTGTACATAAACAGTATCTTCATCCCTGATGTCACTATGTCTGCATGAACGAAACAGTTGTACCAGCTCAGCCATCAATGAATGTTTTTTTTGTTTTCCTTTCTAAGATCCATTCAAAGGGACTCAAGTTTGGGTTATATGCAGGTAAATAAAAACATATTCATGTACAAGAATCACCAAGACTAGGACCAATGTTGAGTAACCCATATTTGTACCTACAGACTATGGGACCAAGACGTGCGCAGGGTATCCTGGGAGTATCAATCACGTGTACAAGGATGCTCAGGTAAGGACATTATCACCATGGCAACCCATTGGAAATCATATAGACATCAATGACTTGTAATGTTTTGGATTGTTTTGTAGATGTTTGCCGAGTGGGGAGTAGATTACTTGAAGCTCGATGGCTGCTATGCTAGTCCACTTGCCATGGATGAAGGATACCCGTTGTTTTCATGGGCGCTGAACAGGACAGCACGGCCAATCATGTACTCGTGCAGTTGGCCAGCTTATCAAGTATATGCAAAAATAGACGTAAGTAGGTTACTATAGCAACTAGTACAATCAACCATGTGAAGTCATACTGGCGATTGTTTTCTTTTATTATAGCCAGATTACAAGACCATTGGAAAGTTCTGTAATTTATGGCGCAATTATGGTGACATTCAGGTGAGGTTTTTATGTTTATCGATCGAGGAGTAATATTCAATAACAATACTCACTCCGCCATGCTTTGCCAATTTATACATTACAAAGTTATAAGATTTAGAGCCCATTAACTGCTGCACATTTCACACGGCTCACGACAATTAGTTGTTTACGATAGGATTCGTGGTCTAGTCTACAGCACATCATAAACTGGTTTGGTGATAATCAGAACACACTCATCAAAGTGGCGGGTCCTGGGCACTGGAATGATCCTGATATGGTAAGTACAATACACGTAGGTTGCTCCTTAACGTCCCTTAAACCAACTAACACTTCTCGTACCTTTTTAGCTTATTATTGGGAACTTTGGTTTGAGTTTCGAACAGTCGCGTGCACAGTTCGCCATTTGGGCCATTCTAGCAGCGGTGAGTAAACTTTCCGCACCCCTCCCCTCAGAGGATTTTCATGATTAATTCAATTTTCTCGTCCCAGCCTCTCCTCATGTCCAATGATTTGCGTGACATCGACGAAAGATCGAGGAAAATCCTTCTTAACAAGTAAGATACAAGTTTTTATGGTAACTATGGTTGCTATGGTGATTAATCTTACTAACCTTAATTTTTTCAGGGAAATTATTGATGTCAATCAAGACAGCCTTGGAAGACAAGGAAGAAGAGTTTACCAGGTATGATTGACAGGTCACGTGATATGACGTCACATTATCATCACGTCACCCATCATGGATATTTTTCTATGTATGATCGTATACTCTTTTTTTATAGAACAAAAAGACAAACACTGAGGTCTGGCGCCGTTACCTTAGCGACGGAAACGTCGCTGTGGCGTTGTTAAGCAAGCGAGATGACATGCCTGTTTTCATTGAGGCGCCATTTTGGAGGGTTCGTCGTCAGAAAAAAATACTTTTTTTGGTTTTCATTGTATTTTTTATTTACAAGTTTTCAAGTAATTCAGCTAACATCTATTCATACTCTTGTTTTTACAATAGATTGGCATCCGTTCTGTACGTGCTAAAGTAAGAGACTTGTTCGCCCATAAATACCTCGGTATCTACGAAAGATCATTTCTGGCAAAAGTTAACCCCAGTGGGGTAGTGATGGTCAAGATTTCACCTTGCTGTGAAGAGACACATAAAAAGCAGCGAAAAAAGAAGCACTTCAAAAGAAAAACCAAGAAAGACCGGCGTACGACGATAAATAGTTTTGTGGATGCAATATATAAAAGACCATAATTGTTTATTTTGTTGTGAAAATTGAATAACTTTTGTGAAAATAATAAAAATATTGTCAAAACTAATTACGGCTGTAAAGCTTACGAGCATGCGCAAGTTATCCACCAAAACCTGCGTCTGGAAACAGCGCGCGCTTTGTTTATCTTGTGATGTCATCAATTACGTCATAATCAGCTGTGCTGAGGTGACAATGCGAGTCGGAATCTAATACTTGACATAAATATTTTACATTTAAAATTCGTACCTAAGGTGAGGAAATGGTGGTCAATCTCCCAAATTTGCCTTTTTATTCTCTTAAATCAAGGCTCATCATTTTTTTCAGTATTTTCTCTAATCAGTGTTAGCCTTAATTCTTGCTTATACAAAATTATTCCTTTCTTTCACAACAGTTAAACAGAACAAAACAGCACTGATGTAGAGAAAGTTTTAAATAACATCAGAAAACAGCAAGAAGACGAGCAGGATTCGAAAGGTGACTTGAAAAAAGTTACGAAAATGAGCGATAAAGAGAGGACAAATATGAAGGGAAGTGCTGCACAAGACGCCGTGGAATCTAATGAAGGAAAGAATAGACGAGAACAGCTGAATGAAGAAGCTGGTTCGAGTAAAGATGATGAGAAAGACACGAAAACTCAAATTGATTTTGAGATGAACAAGCCTTGGTAAGTACAGGGATACTATGGTGCTTGTTACGCGTTAGATCATTGTTTAAAATGCTTGGAACAAAAGCTCATGCTGATAGTTTGAGCTTTTCAAATCTCGTACCCAGAGCCTAGTTTCTTCTGGCCTGCGGCGAAGAACGAGGGCTCTGGCACAATCCATTGGAACTGCGCATGACATCTAGCTTGATTTGTATTGCAGGCGCAAATATAATAATCAAATGGTATTGTAATGAAGGAACTTCGGCATCGTTTTCAAAGAGTTTCCAAAATATCTCACTCAGTTTCTTTTTGTTTTAATTCACCACCACCAGGCCTCCTCTATTGGCCGAGTTTACTGGTAAACCACGGTCATACAGTGACACGTCACCACGTCGTGAGATCATCAAAGCATTGACAAAAGGAGACATTCGTTCTTGTACTAGCTACATGCACCTCCCACACATCAAGCATCTAACGACACTACATGACTCAACCTCTTCTCCTCATCTACACCAGTCCTTTAGTCGTATGCATCTACCAACCCATGATCAAGACAATGATGTCCCTACCATCTCAGTAATAGCACTAGCAGAAGCACGTGATAAGGATGGTACTGATGACGTCATATACGATGATGATGACGTTAAAGATCTATTTGTACCTTTGGATGACGGTGAAGACTCAGAGGAGGTTCGCGAGGAGGCGATATACACGTGGGACAGAGAGTATGGACGTACAAGATCTTTATCAGAACCACCAGATTTGAATTCCCTGTCAGGCAAGAAAGAAGTTGATGGACAACGTCCTCGGGCCATGAGTCTGGAGAGTGCTGAAAAAGCAAAGAAACCTCCCGCGAGAATGCAGTTCCAATTGACTCTTGAAGAACTCGCAGAAAACCAGAAGGAAACAGAATCAGAATCACCCACAGAACAATCAGAACTAGAACCAGATCAACTAGACCAAGATCATCTGGACAAGTCCTCTATTCTTGTGTTGGCTGAGAGTGGGGATTTTGAGAATGATTCGAGTCTAACTGACAGCCACGTGAAGGACAGCGATTCACAAGACGAGGTGCTAACGCGATGGACCAGATACGAAGGCCATCCAGTAAAGAAACCAAGTTTCTGCGCAGATCTGAGCACTATCGATGAGAACCTTGGAGAAGGAGGGGGGCCGCCTAAAGAAATAATTGGTGGACGATCGGTACTGCAGTTAGTTGATGAAGTCACTAAGAATGTCATGTCAAATGAAAATTTGGTAAGTAGTGCTGAAGTTTTAGTTATCCATAAACTGATTGGAAAAATTCCTCGCTTGACAGGCCATGATTGATGAGGCAGCTGGGATGCATGTGCATCGTATTCTTATTGCTTTGTTAGTCACAAGTAGTAAATTTTACCGTTTTATTGCAGGTGAAGGGAGTTCAGGCTGACATCCATTTTAGGGCTGAGGTTGAGGCAGAGATTGAAGATGAAACCTTCTGGACAAATAAAAAGTCGCCTCGGTTGGGCATGCGCAGAGTAACGCTGGCTACCGCCTCACCAGCACGCGAAGCACAGAACTATGCAACTGATATCGAGCGAGAGGCATTCAACAAGATTAGCCAATGGAAAACGGATTTTGCAGTCAAGCTTGAAGATGTTCTTAGCAAAGGAATCGAACAAAAGACAGAAGATAAGCAACAGAAGCCTCTGGTTGTAAATGTGCCAATGAACTTAAGTGACATCGAGCTTAGAGGCTTGAAGGGAGATTTGTTGTCTGAATTAAGAAGGAAGTCTAACGCGGATGCGCGCGGGACAACCGCAGCATCTAAACGTACATCACCAGTGGTGTACCATTCAAGGTCCCCTGATGCAAAGAAGGAGGTTGCACAAGACGCAAATGCCTTGTCTAGTAACGCGCATTTCGAGAATCCGCCTGTACAGCTTGATAACATAGCCATAACTAAGGACAAAATCATTGAACTACTTCAGTGGCATGACCGAGAAAGAGAGCGTCTTTTACTGGAGATGAAGAAAATGCAAGTGTCTCGTGAATATTTGGAGACGCCGAGTGCTTCAGCTCAGGTTGTGCTGGAAAGTACAGGCCTTGAGAGTGTATTCTGTTCTTTACAAATCATCATGGATTCCATCTTCAAGGAAACTATCTTGCGCTTGAGGGGTCAACTAGACAGTGATTCGTTAGAGGGCAAGAAGTCTGATGAAAGAGATGTAGGGCGTTCTGAACAACAGAGCAGAGTTGGTCGGTTCTCTCCGACAAAAGAAAAAGAAAAAGAACGACAGAAGAAAGCGAAAATGGCGGGGAAACGTACCCAGGGATTTGCTGCTTCACAACAAGCTGAACTAGAAAAACAAAGTACATTTGCAAAGAAGAAAACACACGAAAGTAGAATCCTTGAGTCAATGAACGACAAAAACACGGGGGAAAACACAGGAACCAAGACAAATCAGGTGAAGATTTCTTCTGGTACTCAGGACAAGCCTCGGTCTCATCAAGCCACGCATAAAAAAGAGACTGGCGCAAAATCTTCTTCACTAGTTCACGTCCATACAGCGAGTTTTGCTGAGCATATGTGTCATCAGGACACTTGTGCAGGAATGGCGGAAGAAAGCTCTGCAAATTCGTGTGAATGTGACTCTGCGTCTGATGAGATGGAAACGACAGAAAGTGAAGATGAAGACGATGAAACTACTGGAATAAGTGGAACAGATTTGGGAGAACATTATGACTCTTCTGAATTTCTATTCGACAATCTAGCGGGATATCGACCTGAGGTATTACCTGGAAAAAGCTCGACTAATGACACGGATGTTATTCCAACTAGTAGCACCAGTATCCCTCGGGTGAATTCAAGCTCGTCTCCACTCACATCTAGAGATTCAAGCGTCTCTGATAAAGCAGAGAAAGACAGCCTGTCGTCAGAAGAACTAGATGAAGAAGAGCGCGGCGACGAGTTGGATTTTGAAGAGAGCGATGCTTGTAGCGAAATAGCGGATTTATTAGGAGTTTATCAAGTTTACAACGCATCAAATGAGCATGACAATGAAGTACTCTCCAGACCGCACGCACCAGAACTAATGACGTATGAAGAAAAGGATATGAAAGATAAGATGAATAGACAAAGAATACGGTTGAATGGATACAAAAGGATCGTTCATGGTTTTAAGACGAAGAATAAGCGATTGAAAGAGGAACAACTTCATCTAAGACGACAGATACACGAGCTACATGATCGCTGCGCAAAGAAAGAGGCGCGTATCACTGAACTGAAACACGAAATTGAACCTGCAATGAAAGGATACAGGAAAGCACTGGAAGTTGGGACAAATATCATAGGAATGAAAGAAAAACAGATGTTAAAGATGGTTGAACCAGAAGCAGACTACGAGCAAACTGTTCAAGAAGCCAGGTGGGAGACTTATGATGGCGAAAGCAAGAAATATTTAAAAACCATCATTCGGGACAAGGAAAAAGCCATCCAAGAACTCGTGAGTCAACATGAAAAAACCTTTCAAGACCTGACAAACAAGATTTACAAAGTAATGAGTGAAAGAGATGAGTTGAAGGATGAAAACTCCAGGCTAAAATCCATATCAAGGGCAGAAGAGTTTGAAAGGAAGAAGAAGAAGCTTGAAGCACAAGTAGTTAGGCTAGAAAAAGCTTTAAAAGAAGCTCTTATTAAGCACGAAGAAAAAGACAGAGTTAACCAAAGTATAATTTCGTCGTTGCAGAAGAAGTTACACGAGACCAAAACAAAACACGATGAAGATTCAAGGCTTTTATACGAGACACAACGATCTTTCGAAGAGCTGAAAACTTCTTCAAGCAGCACGATGGAAGAGCAAGAAAATGAGATTCTGACATTGAAAGCTTCTGTTGATGCCTTTCAGAATCTTCTAATGAGAGTGACTGAAGAAACAAGTGAAGCGAGTCAGAGACAGAATCGTCCAACTCCTGCTGATCATGATTTCATGAAAGCAGCACTGAAAGAAGCTGTGGACGCTAGGGAAGACGAAACAAGACGACATCTGCAAACACAAGCCAAGCTGGATGAAGCTAATGAAAGAATGAAAAAAATCGACTCCATATTTAAGGGGACGACTCCTGAGAATATGATAGAAAACATGAAAAAGCAGTTAGAATCACTTCAAAATGAAAATTATAAATTAAAAAGTCATCTCCAGCGGAAGCAAGAAAGTGGATCGATTCTGATCCAAGTTAGTGAATTGCAAACCAAGCTTGCGCAACGGGATCGCGAATTAAAACAACTAAAAGAAGAAGGTATCAGGCAAAGAGAAGAGAAGAATAGATTGTTAACACAACTGGCGGAACTATCTCGAGATAGGCCGGCCGCTGGACAAGGCAAAATAGTGGAGTTTACCCACGAAGATAGTAGTGGAGGAAACCTCTCACTTGCAGAAAGATGCACAAGGCAGTGGAAAGAGGATACCGAGTTAGAACAGCAAGAACTCGATGAATTGCGCGGGAAAACGTCTGCATTTCAATCACCAACCGACTATAAGAATATAATAAGACTCAGAAAAGATGTAAATGATATTAAAAGTGCGTTTGAGGGCTTCATAAGAACGCAAAGCCGTGACAGAAATATTGAACAAGACGAATTCAAACAAAAACTCGAGTTGAAGGCCAAGAGAGACATGGAAAAGCAGGAATCGTTTTACAAACAGATTATTGAGACTAAGGAAAAGGCATATGCTGAGGTCCTGAAGGAGAAAGATATTATGATACAGATACTGAACGAATCCAAGAATCTTGACCAATCAAAGATGGTGTCAGAAGCTGTTGGGACAATCATTAAAGATGTTATTGAAAGAGGTGTGAGTAGAAAGATGGAGGACTTGAGGAAGAGCATTGAAATGATCTCAAGACCTCCACAGAGCGAAATAATTCATGAAGTTATATCAGATTTATTAAAAATGAATCAAAAAGCTACCAACCGGTTAGAGGATTGCACTGAGCGAGCTTGGGTCAACGTCAAGGAAGATATCGATGAGCTGAAAGATTTTACTTTCAAAATGACAGACGCCATCGAGAAACATTTTTACTCCACTCATGAACATCTTTTGAACAGCTCTATCGAGGAAGTCATCAAACATGTAAAGAATGAAAGTAAAGGTGTTAGGAAATCCTTCCTTGATGGTATGCAAGCACATTATGAAAGACTTGTTGAGGAAATAAAAAAACAAGGGACCTCAGGCCTGGCGAGATACGACCGACTACAGTCCACCATAGATGGGCAGAATAGGTCTAATATGAGAGAATTCCATCAGGCCAGAAGAGACGTTCTCCTCGCTGCTGAAGCTGTATCTAACAGTGCTGAAGAGTTGTACCAGATCAAGAAAACTTTGACTCAAGAGTTTTTACCTACAGAGGCAGGACAAATGGTGAAGAAGGAAGACGAAGCTACACAAGCAGCGAAAAAATTGAATAATCCATTTGAAGGTGGTAAAACCTTAGAACAGCTTGCAGAAGATTATCCCAGTAAAGCAAGTACCTCATCGACCGAGGAACAACATAAGGGTCTGTCAGTAACAGGCAAGACAACGTACAGTCTAAATACAACAGCAGAGCTTGCCAACCTAGAAGGAGCCATATTGAGTGATTCATTCTCAAGTATGAATGGAGAAGACCCGAGACATACTTATCAACATACTCCTCTGTTCCACACTCCACCATCAAGAGACAGTGACGGTCTGTCATTGAGGGAGCGACTACAACAAAGAAAGAAAGCAAGATCTGCGAGGACCAGTACTGAGGGTAGGTAATGACTTAACGATTCTGTATCGGTTTTTTGATGAACTAAAAGCGCAGATTCCGCGCAGTGACCTTTTGAATCTTACCGCACTTTTCTTTACCGCTAGGTAACGTATAACAAGTGCAAATATATTTGATGGATCTAGATTTCTTGGTTACTTTTTTACATTACAGCGCTTGTCAACCCTGCCACCTATCACTTATCCACCCATCCCCCATCCAACCCGCCACTCTGAAAACCTTGCCACCCTCCAACCCATCCACCCATCCACCCATCCACCCATCCACCCCGCTACCCATTCACCCATTCACCCTACCACCCATCCACCTAATACTACCATTTAAAACTTGATTATCAACCAGTTTTCTGTTCTCTTATTTTCTAGGAGTTTCTCCTTCTGAACCTTACACAACAAAGATAGCGCCCTTCTGGTCACGTGATAAACCATCCTCAGCCAAATAATATATTACTAAATAACCCTGGAATAAGAAAATCCCTTCAACTTTTTTCTTTCGTTCTCTCCTTTTTTTGTTTTATTTTTCATTTATTTTTCCATGTAAGTGAGTAAGATTTATATTAAACAAAAGATACATCAGCAGTTTCTCTAGTTAGTTGAGAAGGATTTATTGTAATGACAAGAACTTGATGTTAATAAAAACACTTCGTTCAAAGTTCCATATGTCTGTTTTGCTTCATACGAGTAGGTGGGCAAAGCATTGGGTGCTCGTTTGGTTTGACAGTAACCATTACTTGCTTTCCAGCAGTTTTCGTGAAAGAAATAATGTTCAACGCAAGATGATTACTGATACATTTTGTCCTCAACTGGCGTCGTTACGTTTATGGGAACCCTGTGTGTCAAAGTCACGCGACCCGTCTCAACATGGCGGAGGGACCATGCTTGCGGTTTCCTGTTCTTCTTTCTTGTTTTATGTTTGTTTTACTGGTTGTATCAGTCAATACACTTAATAATGGCCTAGCACTAACACCGCCAAGTATGTTGAACATGAAAAGAACTGAATATTGTTTTTGTTTCTCGTAATAAGGCTTATTATTGAAATCTTTGTTGCGCTAATGTTTGTCTTCGTTCTTTAGTGGGTTGGATGGACTGGGAACGCTTTAGATGTAATACTGATTGTGAAAATGATCCAGAGAACTGCATTGGGTGAGTAATGGATTCCTTGTCAACACAAATTAGTTTTGTAGATTATCATGCCTGTCTTGGGGTCTTATCATATATATCCCTCCCTGATGTGTTGCAATGATGATTATTATGCAGAAATTAGCTCGTAACTTCAGCTGAAAAATATGAAAATGTGAAACAAGCTGCATTAATTTGAAAGTATAGAAAGCTGCAGTTTGAAAAGATCAAAATGGTGTGTGTGGGGGGAAAGGGAGGCCTGGGTGACTTGCCATCCTATTCCCCTCTCCACCCCCTGCTTAACTCCCTTCCAAATATCACTTGTCTATGTACCTAGTAACTATGTACTTATATTTTGTTTTTGTATACCTTAGTGAGAGACTGTTCAAGGAGATAGCAGATCGTATGGTACAGGATGGATACAGAGATGTTGGATATGAATTCATTAGTATTGATGTAAGAAAAAAAAAGAATGTATAATTACTAAATGTGTTTGAAGGAACCTGCAAGGATGTGTGATGGACAAGGAAATGACAAGAAGTCTCCCTACCCCTCCCCTAGAGAGAATACTAATACATACTGAATCATCTATTTTTTTAGGATTGTTATACAGAAAAGAATCGAGATGCTGCTGGCAACCTCCTCGTCAATAGAACAAGATTTCCTAGTGGCATCAAGGCACTGGCTAACTATGTAGGTTTTAATTATACAAGTAATAATATGTAGTAATATTTATTTTAATTTATTTATTTACTTGTTGAAAAGGTTACATCTGTCACATCTTTCTGTAGATCCATACTAGAGGGCTTAAACTTGGGGTATACGGAGGTTAGTAAGTATACAAGCTGCATGCCTGCCTGCCTGCCTAGTTGGGTAACTACCCTTCAACAGTCATTAAACAGTGAGTATTATTATTTTAGATTATGGAGTTTATACCTGTGCTGGGTACCCTGGCAGTATCAGTCACATGGAACAGGATGCCGAGGTATGGAAGTCTCTATCATGATGAACCAGTAGCTTGCACTGGTTGATGGGAAGTCTAGGGTGGATCACAGTAAAATCTCATGCCCAACTCAATATCTATACACATACTGAAACATGACCAACACCATACATGCACCAACACAGACCAGGATTTTTACCTTAGAGACCTAAAACACATTTTCAAAACATTGGTAAGTTGTGTGAACTTATCACATGACTGCATTGATGTTTAGGTTTCTACAGCACGAGGCTGGTGCCCCTGGCTACGCCCTTGTAGACTTCAGCTATTTGGAATTTAATCCTTTTCTGTCGTAGACTTTTGCAGGTTGGGGTGCAGATTATGTTAAATTTGATGGGTGTTTTTCTGATCCTTGCACAATGGATCAAGGTTATCCTAAATTTTCCAAGGCACTGAATGCTACTGGTAGACCTATGGTTTACAGTTGTGAATGGCCATCATATACTGAGCAAAAGAACATAACTGTAAGTAGGAAACACTAGTTATTTGTTAATTTTCATTTTGAGTTGCATTTATTCATTCATTCATCCATCCAATTGTCCCTTCCCTTCCCATCCTATATCCATTAATCTCTTTCCAACTCATCCTATCCATCCATTCAGATCCAACCAAACCCATTCCCTACCATCCATTCCTTTCATTCATTCCATCCCATCCCTTCATGCACCCATTCATTTTATTTCATCCATTCATTTTATTGCATTCATGTGTTCCATTGCATCCTTTCATTCCATCCCATTCATTTCTTCCCATCCCATCTGTTCATTTTACCCATCTCTCCATCAATCCATTCAGTTTTTGTTTATCAACAGACAGACTATATGAAGGTTGCAGAATACTGTAACACTTGGAGGAACTACGATGATGTCCAGGTATGAAAACCAAGGGTTTTTTCCCTTTCATTTAAGGCTTGAACATAATGTCGATATTCACTGGACATGAGCAGAAGTGAAATAACCGAAGCGGAAGTAATGATTAAATGTTTTTTCCCCAGTGTCCTTTCTCTATGTTACTGGCCATGGCGGTTTACACAAACTTTAATTTATTCCAAAATAAACAGAGGCTGAGTGCATTTCATTTGAAGGAAATTAGACATAAAAGGGGCCTTACAAACGGAATTAAAAAAATGATATAAATCTCCTCTTCTCCCAAAAGGTAAAACTCAGTAGCCTTCTGGCCGCATGCGGTGCCAGAGCATCACTCCACGCATGCACACCATGGACCAAGTCTAAAATTATGCTAAAACAATTATTTGCCTCAGCCTCAGCCCAAAAGCTTGGAATAAAAGTTTAAAGAAACAAGGTTGTTTACACTACATGCATTTGTCATATGATATTTACTTTGCCTTCAGCAAATAATTGTTAAATATTTAATAATAATCTTTGTACAGGATTCTTGGGACAGTATTTTACATATCTTGGATTACTTTGCTGCCAATCAAGACACTTTCATTGCCGCTGCAGGACCAGGTCACTGGAATGATCCAGACATGGTAAACTCACATAACTTGATTATGCACGTTAATAAATGTAGACAAACCAGACAAACCGGTATCAATGCTGCATCTGCGATTTCATTTATCGTTATTTCTTCAGCTTGTACTTGGAAATTTTGGTTTAAGTGATGACCAGTCTAGAGCTCAGATGGCATTGTGGTCAATACTAGCTGCTGTAAGTACTGAATGTGTTGGTTCATATGTTGTTGGATATAAGTATTCCTTATTTTCATGTACAATGTTTTGGGTTGTTTCACAGCCATTAATAATGTCTACTGACTTGAGAAACATCGCTGATAGACACAAAGAAATTCTGCAAAACAAGTGAGTAACAGAATCTCACCCATGCTATGGTCGATTCTCTTGTATAAATAGCACGCAACAATAATTGATGAAAAAAATTCTCGTACTCAATGAATATTGATATTTTCAGGGAGGTGATTGCTGTTGATCAGGATAAGATGGGAAAGATGGGAAGAAGATGGATCAAGGTAACTGGTTCACCTTAAATATAAACCAGATTGCGCAAGGGTTTTCAGTAGCATCCACTGCACAGTTTGTCATGCAACGTGTCTTCCACTTTCCATCCATAATATACTCTATACCATCAACACCGTCTCATTTTCTTATTTCAGAAATCTAACACAGAAGTGTGGTCCAGACCGCTGGCTGATGGATCTGTAGCTGTAGTCTTATTGAATCGTAGAACTGATGGAACACCACATGAGATTGAAGCACCCTTTAAACAGGTATTATTACGATCCTTGAGCTGAGGTTCAAGTCTGGAACTCTCCGAACCCAAGATATGGGTTCGAACCAGAGTCATTTACTGTTTCAGCCTTATCGCTATACTAATATTCCAATGTCATTGCCTTACCACTACTATAGTGACTTGTGCACTTTTTTTCACCTTTATACGTCATTAGACTAAACAAGATTTTGGTTGCCTGTGATTGGTTGGAAGGTTATGGTCACTCCGTGACCGTGCCGTTTCTTCATAGACCCCAAAAAATGTTTGTTTAGAACTTGAGACTCAACACGGCACGGATATGGTACGGCAGAGTATCGTCAGCGCACGTCTGTCCCGCAAGTATTCTAGTCATACTATGCTGTATCGATCGTCTTGCGTCGTGTGTGACCATAGTCTCCTACGCTGCTTAGGGGAGTGAGCGTTGCGTGACGACACTAATAGCGGCTTCGTAGGAGACTAGTGTGACCAGCGCTCTTTACCAATCATACATAAAGCACATGCGCACTTTCTCTCATCTTCTTGTCATGTTCTTCCTGACATGTTGCTTTTCGTTCCATAGATTGGATTTGATGCTGAAGTGGCTTCTGCTAGAGATTTATTTGCCCATAAAGATCTTGGTTCATTTACGTCCAAATTCTCTGCTGAAGTCAACCCCACAGGGGTAGTGATGGTCAAGTTGACTAAAAGTTCATGAGTGCGGTATATGAAACACTACGAAGAAATTTCGATATGAATTAAAAGAATCGGGGATATAAATATTAAGATCGCGTGTTGTGTGCTCTCATAATGCACGCGCGTCAACCAACCAGAAAACGAGATTTATGATCATTGTTTTATAAATCATTCCTTAAACAATTGACTTGGTTAATATAATGCGAAAAAAGAAAAAAAGAAAAAAGGAAAGAAAAAGAAAGAAAAGAAGAAAAAAAAATCCTGCAGAGTGAACTCTGGTATTTAATTTGCATGAAAATAGAGCAATCCAAAATATTTCTGGACGAATCCATGCACTAAAACGCATCTGTTTTACGAGATGATAATTTTTTTAATGGTGATTAATTTGTATAAAAAGTCGTTCTAAAACATATTGTGTTGCTCTGGTGATAGTGGTCAAGGCAACTATTGGAAATGTTCAAGTACCTCGGGACATTTTTCCATTAATGTCACCATCATATCGTCTATGTACTTCTGTAAAGCTTCTTTTTCGTCCGACAATTCTGTAACCGAAAAATAATTGATATAGTAGAATTAGAAAGTAGTGACATGAAAAATAATGCTGAGAATAATCCTTGCTCACCGTGAACTTCATGTCGTAATCGGGTTAATTCTTCTAACAATTGATGTCTTGGTACTTTATTATCTTTGATTTTTTCTGTTAAAAGGAAAAAAAGATTCTATTATCAATTTTCACTCCCGGATTTTTTATGCTTCCTTAATTGCCATTGGTCGTTATGCTTTGTTGTGCGCTTTGATTGGTTAACGAGAAACGCGCAGTATATTCACTCTTAAATGGCTTCCGTATTGCCATTGGTCGTCATGCTTTGTTGTGCGCTTTGATTGGTTAACGAGAAACGCGCAGTACATTCACTCTTAAATGGCTTCCGTATTGCCACTGGTTGTCATGGTTTTTAGAAGCCATTTGATAAGCATGGACCCAGCTGTGATTGGCTGTCGTGCTTTGTTGTTTGCTTTGATTGGTCCAAAATGAAACTCAATCAAAAATCATCGTAGGACTGGATAATTATTTACCAAGGGAGGTGGAACGAGATTTAACCTCCACGTTAGCAGTGTGAACAATTGTAATTGGTCAACTAGTTATCTTTCCTCACCCGCTTTCTCTTCCTGAAAAGTAAACTTGACCATAGACGTGCCGCGACCTCCTGTCTTTGTGACAACAGCAACAGGTCCACTGCCACCCCAAGGTTTGGTTTTACATGTTAGTTTTGCCGGTGAATGCCATTCCATTGTACTTCTAACATCTGAGCCATTGATACTAAGTGACAAGATATCATCTTTGGAAGTACCAAGATTGGCTCCTCGTATCGTGATCTTTGTCCCCCCGGATGCAGGGCCACATTTAGGTGTAACTACAGTAATCTCCGGGGGACCACTCCCTGACATGATCTGCCCGAGGGTTGGAGTCAGGCGCGGCCGAAAACTAAAAGCAAACTTCTGCTTTGTGTCTGCTATTGACGGAACATCGCCATTTACTAAAGGGGGAGGGGGTAGGGGACGCGTGAGGTTGCCACTATCAGTGCGCTTCAAGTCTTTATCGGAAGCTGGTTTGAGTGTAAGGTCTGTGTATAAATTTTCTTGCGAGTGCGATCCTTTTAGAGAGATGGACGCCATTTCTATTGACTGTCGTCTTTTTGATCGATCTTTGATCATACTGGAAGGTAGAAAACTAGTTTTAAATGCCGATGTCCATGTTGCTGTACTCTTCCTAAATGACACAACCCAACAATCAAGGCAAAGGTCTCCATTCGAAGGTGCATTTTTATTGGTCAGTGGCATCCATCTTCGTCGATGTGCAGCCGAGGGGATCTGGGCCAGAGGAACGGTAACAGTTCCCAGTACATCTTCTTTGTCAAATACAGTGAAAACAAGAGGCGCCGCTTTGCCTAGTTTTCTACGGAGAAAAAAGGTAAGACTTTTGATAAGCATATTTGCCATGTTACATTGGAAGGCATTCAAGCTGCATGGGTGTCCCCTTTGTGGCCAAGATTTTACAATATCGTACTATACTCTCGGAGTTTTATTAATAGCACAAAGATTTACTTACGACTGTTTCAATCCACTCGAAAAATTTACTGAATCTTTTTATAAAAACTAATGTCATAGGGTCAACTGAACAAAACAAAACGGCACTGCATTTTGATAATGCCATCTAATAGGAGGACCAAGATTAGTGATGTGCAACTTAATAAATCTTGGCATTAGTTAAATCCAGTCAATGCATCAGTAATCCTGTATTAAAAATCCAGCTTCAGTTCTTGTCTATTATGTTGTCATCATTAAAAGTCGACCTCACCATCAATATACAAGCGCTTTAAAACAAGCGATAATGAGTTTCAAAATCCCATTAAGTTGTCACATATAGCGGTTAATGAATGTCAAGCTATAAAATCAGTAGAAGGACAAAATCATGACCAAGCAAAAGCGTCTACGACAAACTGGAGTAGTTCGGAGGAACAACTGATTTCTATTCTTTATTTATTTTGGTTAACAAATTATTATTCCAGTCCTTTTTATTTTGTCTCTTTTCTTAATTTTTACCCAAATATTATCATTCTAACCTCGTAATGAGAAAACCACTGGCCATCACATTGCCTCGACAACTCAAAATATAACATTTAGAAGCAATCCGTCAATCTTTTCTTTGTACAATTTAGAATTTATCGAGATCCCTTTTGGCTAAGAAATCGAAATTGTATATTCTATGGATGAAACTGAATATGTAATGATAAAAATAACGTCTTGGTTTAATCTAATAGCGTTTATGTAAAGAAAAATGATGAATGGGTCTGAATGAAAGAAAGCTAATAAAAACTAGCTGAACAGCAGCTGCGACGAAAAATAAAAACATATATAAATGTAAACACACACTAACGTTGGAGAAAGTATGCATATCTCAAGCCCTAAAAACGATCTTTAACAGCACAAAAACGGCTCGTTTTTTTTTGACGAACAAAAATATGATACATTATGTTAAATGTGAATCAGTCAAATGTGACAGATAAAAACCAATGACTCACATTACAGATTCTTCATTCCATGTCGGATTGTTTTCCTTCACTACTTCCGTACGAAATTTCTCTTTTCCGATGCCAAAAACGACTGAAGCGCAGCAGACATCTAAAAAAGTATATGCATATTATTAGTAGCGAATATTGAACCCTTTGGACAATACATAGCTAAGGTTAAGTAGATTTTCCCACCTTCTCGCTTTGATTGTAAATTTCTCGCCGCATAAACTGTACAAAAAAAAAACACATCTCATTTGAGTGAACAATACTGGTTTTTATGATAAAAGTCTACCAATAGCATCATTCGTACCTACTACTTTGACTTCTTGCGGCTCCATATTCCCGAATAAC
Organism: Actinia tenebrosa; assembly: GCF_009602425.1. Next base: position 447,067 of record NW_022261360.1, read on the forward strand.
AATTCGATTCCATCGATTATACTACTTGTGACGTCACGATAATAATCGCGCGCGCCCGCAGTAACTATTTCCCGGTCTGGCCTAGAGTGTGTGTCTGGAGAGTCTGGCCTAGAGTCTGTCCGGAGAGCTTACAGGAGGGTCTGTTGTGTTGTCCCCAGCCGGGAGAAGTAGCTTAATCTGTCTGATATGAGTTTATTAGCAAAATATGTGTTTCTTCCGCTAGGAGAGACGAGCGGAATGAAAAGTACGCGACGGAGACGTATACAATGAAAGGACCTCTTTTTCTTTTTGTTCTCTTTTCATGTGCATAATCAAGATATCTACCCAATTACCAAAACACAGCAGACAAAACGACCTCTCATCTTTACGCTTCTCATATCTCACTTGATTTCACTTCCTCAAATTTGGCATCAAATATCTATTCGTAACCACTCGATCCAATCTCTCTCGGACGTTTGAGACAGGTAACCCACGCCACTGATTTATTCTTTAGTATCCTTAATTGTTTTGTAGAACTGGAAGTCTGGAGATAGAAGATAAACGTAGTACATAAAGTCTTTTCCTTTCTTCAAACTGCTTTAATAATATTCCTCTTCGTGCTGCACCATTGGAACCATCATTTAATAAGCTCAATACATTGCATCCTTGTCTTCTGGGATCAAGAAAAAAATATTCACATCTCCTTTTGGTGTTTTTATCATTTCTTTGTGTTTAATAAGGAAGCAAGCTGCTATTCCATATGCAAGTGTAGGTAATCCCAAGTTTAATAGCTTCAATCCTGTAAATATCTTATTCTCTAGTGACAGATCTTGATAGCTTCTCCTGGAGCAGTGGTACTTGATAAACGGGAAACAACCAGTCCTTAATATGTGATAATTTGCATGGTCTACATTCCAATTAAAATGGGACATTCCAAACTGATCATTAAGAACATCTTTATATGATACAAAATATGATGTCCAAGGTGGGTGTCTTCTCTGTCTGATGTGCTGTGTTAGAACTTCAGATGCTTTTGGTATCTCATCATTTCTTGTTAACCTCCTTAACATTCCTCTAAGCATTTGTAATAATCATTAAGATATCATTACTTGATTATTTTACTACCAATTCCAAAATCATAGGTGCCAAACATAACCCATAGTTCGTTGCGTGACTAGACTCCTTCGCCGCACAGCATTATGGGTAACAGGTCCCAGGTCCCTGGACCGTGAGGTGGTGGTAGCTTTGTCATTCTGGTTGTGAAGAAAAGAAAAAGTTGAAAGAAACCTCGAATAAAACAGGAAAAATAATATCTTTCGACGTGTCTACAACCCGAAGCTTTCTTAAGGAGAAGAAAGGGATGATAGACTTCATGCTTGTAAGTTATTTTGATTGGTTTTTGTTTTCTCTTTGGATACTTTTAGATTTTCTGTTGCGCAGATGGAAGTTGCCAATCATCTGCTCAACCTTTTTTTAGCTTCTTATGAAAAATAAAATTTAAACTTCTACATGATGATTATTTGATTCCTCCACGTACTAACATTAAATACATAGCCTAAGTTTTAACGCCTTGGTTTAGCAGCAGTAAGGGGGACTCGCGGTCACCATTCGGAATCGCCCGGGAATTACCCGTGTTTA
>NW_022261361.1:7763-48341 GCF_009602425.1 Actinia tenebrosa
TTTTTTTGCTGTGAGAGTGCTGTTTGCATATGTAACAAGAAACGGAACGCCTCAATGTACTGAGTGATAATAAATGAAACTTTTGTTGCTTGGGTTTTGATAACCATGATTTTGATAATTTTACAAGTGTGAAGTTATCGTTAAAGTATAATTTTTTGAACAACTCGCAACTCGCAACTCGCAACTCGCAACTCGCAACTCGCAACTTGCAACTAGCAACTATCGGACTCGCACTTTACCAAGACCCATTACTAACGGGAAACAAGAACAAAGTAGTTTTTTGTCGTAAACAAGAAACTTATCTCCTGTAACRACCAGACCGCACAAATTGACCGTTTGATTTTTTTCACGAAGGAAGTAAGAAGGATAATTCGTTTAATAGGCGTCGTAGGRCATCTTTTTATCTGGTGGGTAAGATTTTATAGATTGTTTTTCAAAGATGCCTTGTTTGAGGGGTTGACTCATACCACGTTCTGGTTTGTCAGTACTGACAAAGATTCTTTAACAGATAAAAACGCCTTTTGTGCTTTCAAAGGTTTTATCTGTTTGTTTAAATAGGCATGTGCGACAGGACTCGTGATATGTTGAATCGCAGTGTCTCAAATGTCAGTTCACATACAGAACTTTTGTGGAATGAAGACATATTTAAAGAAGGTTTGGGATGATAACGGAACTCTTGGCGCCTTTACCAAAGCTACGGTACCTGTTGCTCGGCTCGATTTGAATCCCAAAATCGTCATAACATAAGAGCTCTCTCTAGCTTATGCTTTGAGGTTTTCTGTAAGAACCTCATTTTTCTCTCTCGAATAGTCTTAGTTTCACATCTAGTAACGGTTAATAGCTCATGACAACGTTATTCATCTTTGGTTGCTATGTTTTTCCCTTTTCAGACCACGTGTGGTATTCCCTAGAGTATCATTCCTTTGTTTAACGGATGTGCATGAGAAGACATATGAATATAGATGGCACTCAAACAAAGAATAATGCATCCATGAACTGACATTTGTTTCAAAAAAATTACTGAATAATTTATCCTAAAATTATTTACACCCATCAGTTATTTCAAAAATAGTTCATATTTTTGGGAAAAATAAATCAACTTCTATCCCACAGCATTTTGCCACTTCTTGAGTTTCCTCGATGCTTAATAGTTCTTCTCTTGCAATTCCTATTAAAAGTTGTTGTCTGGCACAACCAACAAAGTTGTTTTTCAAGAATGAAGGCAGACCTCCTTGCTTGTCCCTTAGAGTGTAAAGTGGACATCTTATCGTACCGAGAACCTGAAATAAGCAACATGAAAGTTGGTCACTACTCTCACTATTGGTTTCACATCTTCATATCTATACACACTCTATGGTGATTTTTATAATCCCCCACGCACTAACAACAACACAATTGTATTTTAGGGACTGGTTTCACATCATTTCTTGTCTAGTGGGGAATGTCCATCATCTGAATCACAATTTTTTAATAGAATTCTTTCTCATTGACAACCATAAATTACAGCCCTAAAATTTCAGTACTAAGTGGGGAAGTGTGTGTGTGTGTATGGTGGGGGGGTTGTTGAGGGGAGGAAAAGGGGTGCAGGTATTGAGGAGAAGAAAAAATATTCTATGTCATTACTTTTCCTACAAGGTTCCGAAAACGTACTGAGCAGATCTTCTATTTACCTCAAAATCAATATTAGACATATCTTCTTTTCTGGTTTCAAGCTCCAGAAACTGTTTAGGAGTTATTTTCTTGGCAAAGAAATGTAAGCAAAGACGTTTGGTCATGTCTAATTCAGCAACAAATTCTTCATATAAATGGGTAACAACGTAATTCTCCTGAGTGATTAGAAGAGGCTCTGTTGTCTTTCCCAACTCTTCTGTCACTTCTCTGTTTACTGCAGTTTCAAGGCTTTCGTCACTATCAACAAATCCACCGGGAAAACCAATCGTGCCATCAAAACGAAGTTGCATCTTGAAAACAAAAAACACACAGCCGTATAGTAACAAATAATAACTCTTTTGCCCCTTCTTAGAGAATATTCACATAAATGGTGATTTCAATAGGAGTGAGGAGTTATAAGGTAGGGTATATAACTTTACTGGCTTTGAGGAAAAGTCTAGCTTAATGAGGTCTAGTTACTATAGGTACTGTAACCAATACCTGTACTTTCACTKATTAATATTTCTTGCTATTCGTTATGCCTCTCAAAGTCCAACCCTACRTCCTCGTCCGTGAGAGGTGGTAACGGGTAAAGCCGGCAAACAGGGCTCTGGCAAACTTGTGCGTGGGGTCAGCAACCCTACCACACTATACTGTTATACCTATGGAAACTGACGATCAGGATATCAATTATATACAGGACAATGGAGCAGATCCCTAATGATGTTCTACTGGATCCAAGACTACACACTCATCACATGAATTAAAGTGTGGCCCAGGTATTTACACAAATGTACTTTTATTACATAAACACTTATCAACAATATTACAACATGGCGGCTCTTCACATCTCTCTCACACCAGACAGCCCTTGTGGCCACCCGAGTCCCCTTGCCAGACCCAGATATACAGGCTACCCGGCCACAAAAGGATAAAAAAACAATCTTGCTTTGACATTGGGACAGGGAATGTATGGAGGGGATGGCCAAGAGAAACATGGAAAAGAACAATACACAAGGAGTTGCATTGCAGGAGATGGGCAAGACTTTGGAAGAGATTGCACTACTAACAAAGGTAAGAGAGAGATAAAAGGCCTTGATTTCAGCCCTATAGACATGATGATGATTCTTTATGACTTTACTTTATACTGGAATAAACAAAGAATGTATATATCTCTGGAGGGAATAGGGTTCTAAGTTTCTACCTTCAGGGAAGCATGGATATTTAATTTCCTGGCAGAAAATACACAAATACACAAATCAATTTGCTAAAATAATCTACGTTTAAAAATTTATTCTTATCTATTGAACGACCAAAATTCTAGATGCCCTGTACTGAAGGATAGATAGTTTTATTTTCCATTGCAAGTTTTTGACGGCTTTCGTGTTCAAATGTTATTCCTATGTCGATTATTCATAATCCCTAACCAATCAAAAGGCTGTACATGTACGTGTACTCTTCAACACAAAATTCGATTTTTGTTTTCGTTGTCGTAAGAATTGCAACATAAGAAATCAAAAATATACAATGAATTAAATTTCAAGGTTAAGTAGAAAGAGATAAAAGAGTTAATACTCACCAAAACAGAGTTTTTAATCGGATAGTACCCAAACAACTTTACATGATCAGGGAAAGATGTATGAAGCATTATATGACAAGCATGGCGATATCCCTGTAATGTAAGCGCTTTTGCTCTCGAAATTACTCGACAAGCACACATCATGAATGTGAGGTCCTTCTTGCAGAAATCGGGACAAGAAGAGGGGTAAATTATTGAGATCTGATAAGAAGGGAATTGTAGTTACATAACGTGAACAACATCGATGTTTTTGTTCCTGCTTTTTCCAGCAGGCGTTCCATGTTATGACCCAGAATTCATTGCTAGCATTGAGTCTAAAGGAAACCCAATATTAAGTTTCACTACGACAACCTTAATGAATTTCAAAACATCAATTATAACATAATACCATTACTTTGACTGGTCGAAGTTGAGGCRTCGTATGGACTTTACGGCTTTACGAAGTCGTATAATAGAGTTTAAAACAGAAAGATCGAAGTGGTCAATATTGCAGGCTAACATCTTCAATGCATTCCGACTATATGATATTCTTTTCATATAGTTTTTCAAAATTCATACACCAGATGAGTGTATTCCTGGCATTTATTTCCCTCACTGCGAAACTATGACTGGTAATGAGACGAAAGTAGCTTACAAAAGTAGTCTCGCGGAAAGATGACGCATCACCTTATTAGAAGACATTCAGTGCTCGCTTTTTCACCGGTAGTGGGGTGGGGGGAACAATGGGCGAGACGTCCAAAGAATCACTTCTCTTGGAGATTCAAATCTTCTGTTTATGTTAATATTTTTAATTGCTTTGACCCCATGTTGGGATATAAGTCGAGGGGTCTATGACGCCTTTAGTTTCTTAAGTAATTAAGGTCTGACAGTGACTGGATACCCAAACTCTTCTCGCTCGTTATGACTGATGAGGGTTTGGGTAACCAAATCTGCATGCGCATAAAAGACACTGAGAGAGAGTGGTACACAATAAAGAAAGGCTGCCAGTGATATGGTTTGACAACTAATATAATCTACTTTATTACTTACTCTACTAAATATCTATCGTAATTTCCATTCATAGAAATTACTCTACAAATTGCTACAGAATAGTTAGTATTTAATATAATATATGATGCAATTGAACTTTAAAGCGCTCGTAGCAGGTTAGTCAATACCTCGATTGTCGCCCGTGGTTTATGCAAAGCTTAGCTTATGCAAGAACTTTGGCCAAAGGAGATCACAATACACGCCGTGAGATAATAGAGCTAGTTGTTCCTACCAAAGACTGAGAGAGATGGGAGAAATAGATGTATTTCATATATATGTATGACTGGGAAAACGTACCGCACCGCGGACGTGCAGTGCCGCGCGCGTTCTACCCGTGCCGTGTCCTGATTGTGACCGTGCCGAGTCAAAGCATTTTCATTGGCTGAGTGATCCTAACGTTAAACGTGCAAACCAATGTCTGTACCGTCTCTCAGTCACACGAATTCTACTTTAGTTTGTTTGTTTTTGTTTTTTTTTTTTTTTTTCGAATCAACTGCGGTAATGTAGTCTACAGTAATACAGTCGTTTAGGGTGTTCTGTGCTAGATGCTATAACTATATAAGCAGTTTCTTCACTGCTAAAGATATTAAAGGTCTCTGAATACGTTGTCTAGTATATCATAGTACACACTCATTACTTTACATTGATTATTGTCCATCAGTTCTTAACCGTTCACCAGTGTGGATCACTGTCCATCGCAGTTAATCATCGTTCATCGTTGTCCATCATCAACTATTTATATGTTCGCCATTTTCATCGCARCTGTTCGGCAGTTGATGTCTTTCATCGTTTTCATGACATACACMTTCTCGTGGATCATTGTTTACCCATACCTGTCCTTAATTCACATCATAGTCCATGACTATCAATCAACATGCATCACTGTGCGGTGCCGTGCATCACTGTCAACCATTACCGTACCATTCGCTTCGTATTCATTCAACTTTCTAACCTTCTCTTGCTTTGAATTGCACGGTGTTAATAATGAGTCATTAAAGACGGATGATTTTGTGTGGTTCATTTGGTACTTTTGGTTACGCAGAAGCCACGCCTTATGAAAGTTCAAAGAGGTAAATAGTCAGTTCACGTGACAAATGTCGCTCCTGGTTAGTTTTGCGTTATTTTCTCTATCTGCAACATAGAATGATTTCTGTGTCACTGAACAAGTAACTCGAATATATTAATTCCGCTTTACATCAAGGTCATTTCTGTTTCTCTCGTGTTCGACCCAGCAACGTCATTTCTGGTGTTCTTGGTCGTTGTCGGAGCTCTAGAGTAAGAACCCAACGTCGAACCAAACCCGTCTTTGCGGCTTTTCCATCTGCAACACAGTATCTTTTTGAATGCTCTGGCGTACTGTTCGTTCATAGCGCCGTAGAGGATCGGATTCAGGGCGTTTGGGACCCACATCATGAGGTACAGATAATAATAAGTTATATAGAGGTAATACCATCCACTCGTACTTGGTAAGAGAGTATTTAGCAAGAACAACGTCTGGACAGGCACGTAAAACAGAACAAATACCACCACCACGCTCAACAACATTTGCATGAACTTCCTCTCGCGTTCGTTCTTCTGTTTCAAGTACACCTCGTCGCTGTTTAGAGCTGGTTGGGAGTAACCTTCGAAGGAGCTTTTGGATGATTTCCGTTTGAAGACCTTGGACAGCGAGATACCCTTTAGCTTGAATATTATAATGACATAGACGAGGGAGATGATAATGATGGGAATGGTGTTGTTGATAAGGTACAAGGCTATGTCGTAGATCTTTTTGTGGTATATTTTATCTTCGACTGTATCTCCAGGGAATTCTTCGTCACAGTATACAAAGACATGGCCCCCTTCCATAATGGGCGTAAGTTTTCTAGCACCGAACGACGGCAGCACGCAGGCAAAAGCCACCAACCATGTCAGAGTCACCACTAAGATTGTCTCCTTTTTTTGTGGGCGTCGCACAAACGGAAATACTAAGGACATGAAGCGGTCGATAGCGATGGCGACCAATGTGTTAGTCGTGATGAGACTGAACATGGTTAGACTTGGATTGACAAGCTTACACATGGTTTCACCGATTGACCATGTGGACGTATAGTCGAACATTAAGAGGGGAGGCAGACAGAGCATTGTCCCGATGTCCGACACCGCAAGATTCGTAATCAAAAAATAAGTAAAAGTTCTCATTCGCTTTTGACGTATGGGCACGACGCAAACTGCGATGTTACCTACTACTGCGAATAAGAAGAGCAGCGCGTACAAAACATAACGAAATATCTTCGAAGGGTTTGGCTCGATGAAGTAAGCCTGTGCAGCTATAGGCGGAGCTGTAGTTACAGCGTTGACACTGGTGGTTGGCTCAATGCCGAAGGTAGAATTCATCTCTACAGCAGGAGCTTCTCCGTGACCWTGTAACTGAGGCTTAACGGCATCGAACAGTGGGTTCAGAAGAAAAAAAACTCGTTTGGCGCGAATCCACAAGTCACTGACAGCTTTTCTAGTCTTTATCTACTTCCCACGATCTAAAATACAAACATAATAATACAAAATTAGCCATTTTGCTAAAAACTAAATACGCCGATAAGGGCATAATTCATGCTGATTCCAGAGACATCAAAGATAGTTTCGAGATAGGTCTCACCGTTCATAAGTGCTTCAAGTTAATCTAAGTTAAGCCCTCAATGTAACTTTGTTTGATTTAATTGATGATGGTTTTTTGTCATCGCTTAATCAGACAAGATGGAAGTAATAAAACATATTAACGGATCATGATGATGTCACATACTTCAAGGATTTACGGAATTATTCTTAATTTTCTTCCTTATTACCCTATGTCAGCTTCACTAGGCACCATACTTTTCTTTTCGACTTCAATTCACAACATGACAAGGCACCTTAAACCTTGTACATCAATTGCGATAAAGTCGACCCACTAATCCCAAATCCCTCGGAAATAATAGTTTTCGATAAAAGCAGTGACCTTTGAGCTTGATAAGTATTTGGCAATGGTTTTGGCAATGGAAATATGGTAGTAAAACGTAACGCTTGTAACGCTTTCCAAAAATTTGTACTTTAACTACCGGCGCACTCAGAATGTCAGGCAAGTTGATTTTACGGGTGGCGAGCGAACTTTAGAACTGAATTGTCTAAATTATGAATATTTTTGTCTCTTAAACATTAATACTCTTGAATTGAATGATTCTTATTTCCAGTTTAACGTACAACAAGTTAACAACTGTTTTTTTTTAAAAAAAAAAAAACAATTGCAAAGCATTTAAAGATAATAATATATAAAATCTGTGGAAACATAAACGCAAAGGATCATGGGTCAAATTCCCGGCAACTGAGATTTTTTGCACGAAGGAGTGGATCTATAAATAGATGTGATCAATATTTGTAACAAAAAAATAATCTTATTTTTAGTCCTCCCTGATTCAAAATTAGCAAGGATTCCATTGATTCAGGATTGATTTTAATACTCTTACGACTAGAAGATAAACTCATATATAGGATAACGATAACTATTTTGAATCATATACAGTTGTAGATGAATTTGGTTGAATAATGGCTAAAAGCGAGAAAATATGACGAGCGATTCACATTTATTCTGCACATACCTCTCTTGCCAGTTCGCTAACTCCGAAGTAATACTTCTTCTATAGCTTCCTGTTCTAAATGCTTTTAACGGCGGCTTCTAACTCCCTAAATATCCTGTGAAATATTTTTATCATAATACACTAAAACATCAACTACCATATCGCTAATTAATGACTTCATTTACAGTCCATTTGTGTTATAGGTCGTGTTTCCTAACAAAATCGACCTATGAGTAACCGGGTCTACGGTTTCAAAAATTCTCTCTTGAGAGCTTTGTACTTATCATAAACTCCATTAAAAACACCAAATTAAAGCTGAACTTGGGTATTTTTGTTTTTGGATCTTCATGGGAAGTTATATTTTCTGCACAATGGAATCGCTTGAAATATAAGATGTATTTGTCAAAATTATGTTACTATATTAAGAAATTTCTTAAATGACTCTTCCACTTAGAAAAACGAACTACATCGATTTAATTTCTATTTCGACTGCGAGAGAAAACTTTCTGCGAGAGAAAACTATATTTTTATGACAAAAGAGGAAGCAAAGCTCATTATTTTCTTTCTTATTTTGAAGAGAGTTTTTACGAAATCAGTGCCCACAATAACCTCAGTGTCGTATTGTTATTCCTTCACTAATGATTATTAATTTAAAATAATTTATTTGATCATTAACGTCGGCAAATTACGGATTTGATTTGAATTTTCAACTTATATCTTTATCTGAAGTCCTCTTGTTCTTATTTCCTAGTGGTCTTAGAATTTAATCTCAACGACAAAAACTGATCAAAATATAAGACTTGAAAAAAGTCTGAATGCAAAGTTTAGGTTAAGATTTTGAGCTCATAAAGCGATTACAATATTAAAAAATTGAAAAATAAAAGGTTTTTATGAAAGCTTATTGAATGGCTAAGGGACTATTGTGTAAAAGAGAATTTAAAAAAATTAATTTTAGAATAAGAAAAAGGCAGAATAATTTGATAAAAAAATTAATTTTRATACATCGCTTTGGTCGTTCTGATCATCAGTGTGCTGATGCAACGCTAACGTAACAGCGCTTCAAATGGACGAAAATAGAAAGATTCAGCTCAAAAAAATATAAAAACTAAAGATGACATTGAAAAAATGGATAAATTGAAATCGGATAAAGGAAATAAGATTTCTAGATTAAGTATAAATAAAGCGCAAACTGAATTGGAAAATATACTTTTCTTACCATCAGTCACACCTTCATTTTTCCTTCTGCCCTCGTACAAGAATCGCATTTACGACTTTAGTTGACAGTTAGACCCTCTCCTTTATTGATTTTCCTTGAGAAATTCTGCTACTTTAACATATTTGTCAAATATTGGCCGGTATCTTTTGCCACAAAGTAAAAGTAACTTGTATATTCGATTATCGAGGAATGAATCTCTCAAAGAGTTGCGGCCAGGGAAGTGATGGCCAGAGATCTTGTTGATCTTAATAGCCGTATGCCAATCGTGATAAAACAACTTGAAGGAGATGTAATAACCTAGCTAATTGAAGAACGAACAACCGAAGGTGAACAAAAAATAAATATTTTAGAGCATAACAAGTTTCATTTGATAAAACACTTTGAATGTAAGGAATTGTACGAAGTTGTTTTAAGCGACGAGACAGGTCGATCTAAAACAAACAGATCGAACATTCGCACCAACTTGTAACTAATTTTATGGCTTTAATGTGTTCAAAACAATGTAAATGCTCTTCATTAATCAGCTGGATCTAAAGTCTAAATAAAATTCTATAAAAAATTACAAGAAATTCTGCGTCACGAATCAAAAATTACCGTTCAAATCGAGACTTTCAAAAAAAATTGTCAAAATTCAATGAACGATAAAAAAATAAGTTTACGTTCCTTCAAAATAATTTAAATTCTAATCCAAAAATAGCAAAATCATATTTTACCGAATTACAATCACCTAGCCTCCAGGCTTTTGCTATTTACCTGTAATTCTCTTTAATCACGAACGCAACATCTTTGAGTTATATTATAATTAGTCTTAATATGCCTAACGATTTCGTTTCATCGCAGACACTAAAATACTAGAGTTCAGATATTCTTGGATTTGAGTTTACGTAATAAGAAAACTCCTCTAGCTTAGAATATATTTTATAGGATTATCATTACAGATAATAAGTCGTTTGATAATATTTTTCAAAATTCGCCAAGATATTTAGTCTGATTTAAGCCGTTTTTGTTTTGTCAGTTTGAAAAGTGTTTGTGATTCACTTGAATATACCATGTGTGCGAGTTCTTGTCAGTACTATTGCAAGCATTGCATAGCCTATATAAATCGGATCTAGATGATCCAGCCTTCTTCAGAGATGTTTCCTGATAATCTTTAATAATTCGGTCACGGTTCTATCTCTTGTTATTGGATCTAAATTCAATTGGAGATCAATGTCAGGCGAAATGTCGATCAAGTAAATGATGTTACAAATTTTTCGTCAGTTTTCCTTTTCATTTATCCTTTTTTCCCTTCGTTTTCCGATTTCTACTGACAGCTATGATATTTTATTTTCTCTTTCTCTTTCTCTTTCTCTTTCTCTTTCCATACCTATTTGTTGCTTTTTTCTCTTTTTTTCTAGATCTTTCTATTTCATCCAGTTGTGTTTTCTCTAACTTCTCTCCCCTACACTTCCGTCCTTCCTTTCTCTCTCAGTCTCTTGCTCTTACTTCATTCCATCTCCCACTATGCATCAGAGACGGAAAATCGCACATCAACATCCACTGAGTAACGACAGTCCCTATATTTTTTCCATCGGAAGTAATCAATGCTTCCATCAAGCAAAACAAAGTAATTAAGCTATGGATTTGTGCTCAAGGGTTGTGTCTTGAAAGAAAAACAAATTGCGGCAGTCTTTGTAGACCAGTGTGTGATGTTTTGAAGAAATAACCATTAAGTGACCAAAACAAAAAGAAAAAAAGGCCCCATAACGATAAGGATTTCAAGGATGATCTGAACCTCAACAGCTGCCTGTCGACCACTTGAAGAAGTTAGGAGTTTTTCTTCCTGCGACTAAAATTTTACTTTTCAAAGTAGATTTAGTTACGACAAAAATGTGGCCTCAAAAATCACCTAATACTTAATGAAAATGGTTCAAGTTTGGACCCCACGTTTACCACAATCATCATCATCATCATCTTCAGTCTTTTTCTTCCTTCTTCCATTAATACTCTTTAATCTCTACCTAATTCGTTTATACCATCGTTTAGTTAAAGTCACGAAAGCTGCATAAAGAAATACGAAATATAGTATGCTGTATTATCAATGTCTATTAGAGTAAAGTAAAACAGCCGAATCTGAGTCAGCGAAAAAATTTCATTTGGTAAGAAACTTAATTCAAGAGGTATAACTTGAATTGAGAGGCGTCCAGCTGTCCAAAACAACTTAGTGGATTTAACCTTACTCTCTTTTTCTCCCTGTGTGTTTCTCTCTCTCTCTCTGTCTCTCTCTCAGATCTCTCTCTCCGGCGTTTTCTCCTATTTTTCACATTTATCATAGCATAAATAAACATGACCCAAAACAGGCAAATTGAAACTCTTTTTTTTTTCAATTTTCTTCTTAAAAAATAATGATTGATTTATAAGTTAGCGAGCTGAATTGAAAATATCGAGAATAGTCTTACCGTCTGGGCGCAGTTCTTGACAAGATGTGTGTTCAACTGTTCTTGGAACTGTGTAAACTTCCAAAACGCCAAGGAATAATTATGCATTACGAATAAAATGAACTCATATTACCCGATGTTGCATACGTCATAGTATTGTCCGAGTTAGAAAAGACAAGCAACGCTTAGATTTTTTCATTTMATTTTCATTTTCTTTAGAATGATGCATTCACATTTGAGCAATCCCACAGCTTAAAGAAATGGATAGGTTTCGCCAAACGTTTTCTAGAAATAAACTTAAAATTTGAATAATATATTTTTTTCCTTCATGGATAGATTCTAGTAATTAATGAGTTTTATCGCTCAGAATTCTGTCTTCAACTGAAAAACATGAAGTTTTAACATTGCAATTAATTAGTGAAAAAAGGACAAAAAAATCTTGGTTAGCTGACGTCTGAAACACTTTCCAAAACAGCGTAAGAGAAATTTAATTATTTTTTTTACGAAATTGTAGGATATTGGTGGCTTTAAAGAGGAAATTTGAAGGTTGTGGAAAACAATGCACTCGAAATAAAACGGAAAATAACTTAGAAAATATTTGAATTCACGGATTTTTGTTGTTGAAATGTTTAGCTTCAAGTTTAATACATCAGCAAGGATACTATTTTGGAAGGGAAAACACTAGAAAAACAAGAGGAACTGATAAGTAAAAATGATACAGTCTTAGTTCCACAGAACTAAGGAAAATTGTGTAGCAGTAATATACTTTCTATTGAAGATTTCTTGGTTTAATTGGAAAAATTAGAATTACACCCTTTTTTAAGGCCCCACTCGTCTGAAAACTGACAGTGCTCCAATGCCAGAATAATTCATAAGAAGTTTGACACGTTTTTAGCCATAATTTAACAATAAAAAACGCAGCCAAAGTTAATAAAAAGTGCAAAAAATATATTTAATATGTCAAAAAGAGATGAATAAAAAAATACATTCATGTGAACTTTTCCACTTGGGAATGAAAATGTTTTACTAAAATACTCAATAGTTTTCCTTCAGGCAATCGAAGTTCAAAGTCTTTTTCAAAATACGTCTTCAACCTTCTTCTAGTTTCTTCGGTACCGCCAATAAACCCAGATAAATGAAAGCTTTGATTGAAAACGCAAGCTTTTTCCGTTTTTATTGACTGGGGAGGTACAATTCAATTAATTAAAGATTTAGGAAAGTGGAGGTACAGAAAACAAATTCGACATAATTTCCGAGCAAATTGACGCTATTCTTCCCCGTATTCAAACTCTATCCTTTCCACAAACACAATTATAATTATAACGACTTAGAAAATGAGGATTTTACGATATAAATATTTGTGGAAATTAAGCTATTAAACTATTTCTCCACTAACTGAAAGAAATAATACAAAATTTGTCCGATTCTTACGCACAATTATAAATAGAAAATGAAGTTTCATCAAGTGCAATCTGATGTTCGTGAAGAAATTAATAAAAAGCTTTATTCACCGGCTCAACAAAGAGAGAAATTCTCATTGATTTTTGCTCCATTTCCTGTTATAGTTGAGAAAGTGTTTCAACAATACAGCATGCTCTAAATTGTCGCGGCTTTTTGGAGTCTTGAGTCGTTGATAAGTAAAGACAAATGAGAAGTTATTTTGTAATACATTTGTTTTGCTTTGACAAGGTAAAAACACAGCGGCGAATCGGTATCTTTTGATCCCTAAATTCACGAGAAATCATGGTCACAATTCAGTCCTTAAGTTAAAAAAACGCTTTATCATCATATAGTAGTGGGTGTGTTTATGATAGAAAAATTATTAGAATCGATAAGCAAAGTAAGAGAAATCTTAGTTCAATAAAGAATCAATTCACCAATTTGTTTCCCTAAAGTCTTAAGTTGTTGCAGTTTTTTCAAGCATTGTGTGGATTTGCCTCGAAAATAAATGCTGAAAAAAAACCTTGCAGATGACTGATTTAGTTAGTTTAGACTGATTTAGATTTTAACTGATTTAGATAGATCATAAAATCTTTACGTCTTAAAGTGTTTCTCGTGGCTCTTAGGATTTAAAATATCCTTCTCGAATAATCATTATAAAAAAGACACCAAATCTTCTTAATCATTCAACCTCGTCACTGATCAATGGCAATAAATTTAAATCAATCCTTTCTCGAGTCTTTAACAGATTAAGATTCAGGATTAGACAACAGAATTGTAGATGGCACCCGCCATGATAGCCGTTTTAGCTAGGAAATGATGGAAACGTGAACGTCTACAGTTTTCTGACGACTTGAATAATAAAAATATACACATCCTCAGAATAAAATGGTTGCTATAAATCTCTTATACTAGAAGAGAGTCACTCGTTAGTATTGATTGATGAACTGAAAAAAGCTAACGGGAATACAAATCGTAATGATAATGTTTGGAATAGCATTTGAGATTCACGCATGTACAACTGAATTATGTGTATAGGCAAAACTTTAAATTGTTAATGTTGCTTTTGATCCGAACAGCAGGTAGAATACATAAGTCATTGAGCGAAAAAAATATGTAGTTCCAGAACTTTTCTGTCTTCTTATCGTACTTGCCATTTTTGATGAAAAACACTTTACACTTTTGAATCTTGTTAAAGACGTCTCAACAGAACGTCTGTTATCATCAGAAGACGAATCATTACAAGACGAAATGAATAATGGTACTAAATCCACTTGCTTTGAGCTACAATCTTATTCCTTGTTTAATGGCGCGATTTAACACGGAGCAATTTTCTCTGCAACTTGTGTCGCAACCCAACCTTGCAGCGTGTAACCTACAGCGCAATTTGGAAAATGTTGTTGCAAGACAAGTTGCAGCAATCGTTGCAAAAAGTATAGAATTCGTTTCTACTTTTGGCAACGATTAAGTCGCCGTTGCATCGTGTAGACACTCTTGTTGCAAATTCAATAACTATGGTTTTGATAGTCATATTCTATCGAAACTCGTAAAACATTTACTCACCATAAAGAATCAGTCTCTTATCCATCCATCCGTTTTTTCGACCACTGCTAAAACTAGTGAACACGTCATTTTTTCGGGCCGATCTTACAAACTGTGTTTACTTGCTGATGGTATTCGTTCAACCCTAGATCTTTAACTAACGGTTCATGTGTTGTTCATAGGTATATATTATACTCACAAATGATGTATTAAGTAAAGTTAAGTGTCATTGGTTGCTTAAAAGAGAAACAGGGGTGCAATCTGTTAATCGGTGTTTGCGGCGGGATATCTTTACAGGGAGCGGTAATATAAGATAACAAGCATAACTTCCTTCCATAAATACTTCAAAACATATGACATATGACACGGAACTGGTTTTTCTTAAATGAACAAATAAACCTAGATACAGCTTGGATTTTTCCCTTTTTTTCTTTTTCTTTTTTNTTTTTTTTTTTTTTTTTTTTTGGTAAAAATTTCGAGTGCATACCACGTTAACGTCTTCTTTAGTATGATGCCTTGCTTTTATCGGAGAGAAAGAAAGAAAGAAAGAAAAAAAGAAAAAAAGAAAAAAGAGGGAAGGAAGGAAAGAGAGGCAAACTGATGGAAGTGGGATATTTTTCAAGATCGAACTTGATAGATATTATCCAGCTAACGCTATGATGGAAATGAACTATATAAAATTAATTTTTCTTCCCTATGTCCATTAAACTTTGCCTACATTTTCAGTCCTAAGATTTAAGTGGAAAAAAAAAAAGAAAATGGCAATATGCCATTCATTTTTTTTCTTTGTCAAGCCTGAGTGCTTTACAGCAACACCAAATAATTCCTAATTCACCAATAATTAGTTATAAATCATAAATAATCTATGGTAATATAGAGATGATTTTCTTTCTTTCTACCCTTGACAGTCTTAATTCAATCAGTCTTCATCGTTCAACTTTATGTCAAAATTATTACAACTATACCTTATTTCGTGATAAATTAACGATTTAGGCAATAATGTGTTTCAAGTGTGGCTGGTGCTTATGCAGCATATTGGCCCCCCAGGTAGCAAGGCACCCCACATTGGATCGCCCACCGTCTACTGTTCTACCGGCAGAGAGATAACAAACACTCACTCTTATGAGTAATGTTGGCTTCGAGTGTTTACTGGTAATGAGCTTGAACTTGAAGCTATATTTACCAAACTCTTTGTCTTGATCTCTTTTCTTCATCCTCTTACACCATCTATTTTCTCTCTTTCGTTAGTCCTTTCTTTCTTTCTTGCTTTCTTTCTTTCTTTCTTTCTTTCTTCCTTTCTTCCTTTCTTTCGTTTTGTTTTGCTTTGTTGTTGATATTGTTGTTGATATTGTCATTTCTTTCGTTTGTCCGTCCTCTCGATCTCTTTCTCTAGCTCTCTTTCTCTTCCTCTCTCTCTCTCTCTCTCTCTATTGGTCTGTAATCTTTCATCTCTATCTTTTATCTCTGTTTGTTTCTTCCTTCCTTCCTTCCTTCCTTTCTCTCTCTTCTCTCTCACTCATCCACAGACACAAACCGTGCTAGTATCCGCTGTAAACCAATATGCTCGGAAGAATTTATTATTTAATGGAATTATTTTTTTCGAATAAAATCTTGAAATACTTAATCGCAAGACCAGGATCAAATAAATTGAGTTGAAGATAGCAGTCAGTTGGGTTTTATAATCAGCACTACCCAATAAAACCATCTTGGTTTAGCTATGATTGACAGCTACCTTAAAATCTAATAATCTATACAACAATGGAAGAAAATGACTAAAAAGGTTCGGAAATTTTAAACCACAAAGTTTAATTCGATCCCTTAATTGTCATATGAAGAAATACACGACACTGTCGATGAATCGATGTAGAGTGAATAAATATGGTATTTATCTTAATGAGTGCGCTGTAGTACGATCAATGGTGAATTTCGAGGTTAGGTGAAATAAAGGCTCGAAGGTTAGATCAAGATGGTTAGAGCACATTAAGAAAGCATTTTAATTTTTGAATAATTTCTCTTAAATTCTCGTTTTCTATTCACGGTCGTCTGTTGTATCTGTTCATTTGTGAATGCCATTATTTATATATTTCTTACTTTATTCTTACTTTTATTATTTTATTTGATCAATTATTCATTTGATTTCTTTATTCATTAATTTTTTCATCCAATTTATTCACTCAGTCAGTCATTTATTAAATAAACACTTATGACTCAGTAAACGAAGGAAAAAACGAATGCACTCATTCGGAGCACTCTTTCACTCGTCCATTTATTCATTCATTCATTCCTTCATTATTTCATTCATCCATTCATCCACACATTGTCATGTATTCATTTTAAATTTCATCCAATGTTATTCATCCATCCACGCATCCTTCACTCGTTCCCCTAACATGTGAGTTCTCCAGTGAATAAGACCACTCCACTACATCAACAACACTCTACAATCATAATCATAAACAAATAACTACCATACATGAGCTAAAACAAACACTTAACAACACCAAAAAAATACCTCATCTTCGAGAATGCTCGCTAACTTTCAACCGGAGAATTCCTCTCTAAAATAACTCGAAGTTCTTCTACGTGTTTCTGATCCTAATTGATTGACATGAGCAAACGTCATTTCAACACTACAAGTTAATTAATCCTAAAAGTTAACCATTTTATCAATTTTCAAGGAAATCGCCTTGACGTTTTTGAAGTTTGAGTTTACCGCTAGTTGGCACATTCGGTAATGAATCACTTTGGCAGAACTTGAGTTATTTTGGTCAGGCTTGGCTCAAGGATCGATAGTTTATCTTTCATTCAAGGCTTTCGTTCATCATAGCTTGCTTATGCACAGATGTTAGGGTAGGCTTTCGTCTTTTACTTTTGTTTCAGTTTTGTTCGATTGCCTTTTTCAGTTAAAAAAAATTTTTTTTTTTTTTTTTCATTTTTAGAATTTTTTTATTAAGGCGTCATTCATATGTAATATTTTTAGATATAAAAGATCTTCTTCTTGTTTTCTCTCATACCTAGCTGCTATCAACACAGAGGAGCAAAAACAAAATACCTAGATATATAGAATGACTCAAGACTCTCTCAGCACGCGCAAGAACGTTCTAGGCCTACACATAAATCCTACTAGTTCAAATGCGACTCTGCACTACACTTTAAAATGAGTAAAATTGGTCACCTAAGAACTTTCGTGACAGAAGGAGACTTCGCCTTAAAATAAGTCGAAAAAATGCACTATTTTTCCTTTTTTTTAGCTCGAATTTCGTATGATTAGAATCAACTTTATTCAATATATATGAGTAGTACTTTGAATAAGAATACTAATGATTTAGAACGGTTTTAATTATTTTAAATCATTCAGTTATTTTCGAACTTACCAGCAATGATAGCCACCCGGAAAACTTGGCTTGTGAATTCCTAGTTTTGGTTACGAGATTGCAAATCTTGTTTTTTAGAAACTAGTTTACGGAGCTTGGTTGTTATAAACGTGTCTTAGATTTTTGAGAAGTTGAATTCGTAGAAATGAATTTATTGGTGAGCAAATGTTGTGGTCACATTTATCCCTGCTCTAAACGTTTCGACAGAAACGTAATCCCTTTTAAAGGAAACATTAACGCAAAGTAATCTCCACTTACTTTACATGGAAGATTCCACTTATCGCCCTTGCAAAGCCTGGTTTCTGAAATGAGTTCGTTAGAGTGAAGTCACGAACTTATAAAACTAGCGACCATGGTGTTGACACAACATTTTAAGAAAATCTTCACAACGCGACCAAAATGTTTGCGATTAGCCTTACAACTAACCCAGCATTGTGAACAGTGAAAGAAATTATGAATAAAGCTTTATAGATCTTTGGACTAATTACTAAAAGATCCACTTAAATCCCCCTATCAGTTATAGCGAACAAAARATCTTAATGATGAACTGCATAATCCGTTTGTCGAGCTGTAAAAGCCAAATGAGATGGTTTATATCGGGGGTGTGGTTGTAATTGTTATCATTTACTCTTCGTATTTCTCCCCAAAAAACGCCGTTGCATTATTCAGAGTTGATAATTCAACGACTAGACTTTGATTGCTTTTCGTTGGCTTCATTCATATTCTATTCTAGTTAAAGCTATTGTCGTGTCTATTCTAACATTTTTGCATAGAATTATTAGCTTATTGGTTGCGATGTATTTTGACGGATAGATGAAAGGATGATAAAGAGATGACTTTTGCTTCAAATTCTCTCACCTTTCTCACTTCTAATTTCTTTAAACTGTCTGTTTTTCAATCTCTTAAAAAAATTTCAGTGAACTTAAAAACGAGATAAAATAGAATTGCTATCATTTTCCCATTGAGGAATATTGAGCCATATTGCTAGATAGACCGCTTAGAATTAAAGCCTTGAGTTATATTCTCTACGATCATTTCTATTGCTTACCCACACAACTTGAGAATTGCTTTCTTTACCCTCTTTCAATATAAACATGTGTGAATTAGAACACGATAAAGCCCGGATTTCCAATGATTCGTTTTCCATTAGCAATTGATAAGACTCTTGTTAACACATTATCCGTGTGTAAATGGACAGTACACATGCGGGCAGGCAGGCGATCATAATGCATGATAATACAGTCACGGATAAGGTAATTCCTACAGTTGTTAACATCGACTATATTCAAAGGTGCTAATCGCTATTTATATTTTGTTTCATTCAATCTGCCACGTCGACTTTCTCGCGAAAAAGAAACAAATAAACAACGGTTACACTCACCATGAAACCATGCACACTGTTCAAGATGGTGTCATCAATTTCGTAAAATGATTTATATCCCATACAGGTGGCTTCATTTTAAAGGCATTAATTGTATATTATTGCGATACCCCCTTGAATCCAATCAACGCCCACAAAAAAGAATTTTCCCCAGTTTTAAAGATTTCTTTGCGATATTTCACCCGAGGTTTCAACCTTCCGCCCTAGCGCTGATCACTTGTATCATACATACATATCTGTATTGCGTCTCCAAAGGAGGTCTACCGTTATCAAGGCAACCAGTAAAAGAAAATCGAATCATGAAAAACGCAAACGCCATTTCAATGCTAAATACTACGCTCTCTTAGTCACGTGATGGGGACACGCGATACATATCTTTTAAATCGTATACAATATGAATTATTTGATAAAGGTACTGTTAGGTATACGATTTAATAAGAAAACTAGTTGTAAAAGACAACGTTTCGCTGTCATCTCGACAACATCATCAGGCCTAATGATGGTTCTGAAGAAATGCAGAGGAAAACTTGATTGCTTGATCTACGAAATGTTATACATCAAAGACCTTAAACCTGAACTTAACAAACAATCAGACTCTATTAGAGCGAAAGTTTTCATTTCATTTTTTTTTTTGTTTTGCGCTTCTTTTGTCGTTTTCTCACTTGATTTAATCTACTTCATTGTTATTCATTGAACTTTCACACTTACTTTAGCTATATTTAGTACAGTTTACAGTTTTCATTAGACCTGATGTTGTTGTCGAGATGACAGCGAAACGYTGTCTTTTACAACTAGTTTTCTTATAAAATATGAATTGAATTATGCTGAAAGTAATTAGCACCCAGTCCTCTCCTGTCCTGATGTAAATATGACGTCATATAGAACCTACGAACGAAAAGATATCTGGGATATTTGGCTTATTTGTAATATGCTTATTTGTTTGTTTGTTTGTTTGATTGGTTGTTTTTTTACTAGGATTAAAAAAGACAGTCTTCTAGATATTTTGAGCAACAATTTTTTTCCAAAAAGAACAAAAAAATCCCTTAAGCTAACTTGAAACATTCACCGTATGAGGAAGATCAGACTTATTAGTTTCCCAGCAGCCTCCTCGGTCCTGGGTGTCTTGTTTTCAAGCAACTCAAGTCAACAACCTTAGTACAGTTTGTTATAATGTTAGATTTAAGTGCCCGCGTTTTGCTCTCTTCAAAGAGCTAGCTTAAGTGAAACGTCTTTCGGGTCGGATCCATTAACGTTAATGCCACATATCTTCTATAGTCATTGAACTCATAACACTTACACATAACTTACTTCTGTAAATATAATTTAAAAAGTGAAAAACAGGCAATGAATAAATACGAGGAAAAACAAGAACGAGAGGGAAACTTGAAACTAAGGATATTTTTAAAAGTAAGACTCAATAATTGAACAGTGAGTTGATTTCTTAAAGTTTATACTCTTTTAACCAATATGACGTTGAGTTCAATTTGGAATGAATTCAAGATGGAAAAACGAAAGTTAGTATTTAGTTTTGTTAAAAATAGTTTACACTTGAAATGTCACTAGTTTGCCGGCAACCCAGACCAGTTATATCCAATATGAGTTTATCTACAAACGATGTCCCGACACCGCGGATATCAATCCATGTAATCTTTACATCTCACTTCAGCCGGAAGAATAAAGAGCTCCAATGTAAAAAAAAAAAACAATGTAGATTGACCTTACCTTAAGATAAATGGCCCCGCTCTGCGGTATATTTGATATACGTCTTGCTAGCTACCTTTTTTTTTTTCAAGCGCCGTCTGGAAAATATAAGAAGACTATATATGAATCGTTATAAATGTAATAATCCTTTCAAAAGATTCATAAAAGGCCTCGCCTTGCAAAGGGCCTTTAGAAAAACCGAAAATTAGCTCACAACTGCTGCGGGATATACCGGCCTACGATTGGCTATTTTCTCCGTAAAATTTAGAGAAAAAAATCAGCTTCTTTACGGCCAACTTCAGAAGGAAAAAAAAAAAAATCTTCGGCAGGTTTCACTAGAATAAACTCATAACAACAAAACACTTTCCACAGTCGAGCATTACTTGCATTACTATACCACTTCCGTTTTCCGAGTTTAATATGAAATTTGTCCATTTTAATGGAATTTCAAGAGAGTCCAAGTATTTCGATACTATTTTATAATGAACTTCACGRAATCAAGCTTTTATCTCATTCTCTAATTCAAAGGTACTTTGGAGATATCACTTAAATACGATCTTGACCTCTCTCGCACACCCGCTTTTACAAAAGAAACTCTCTCAGCCCCGAAAATATTGCTTAGAATTCCCGAAGTACATTCATTTTACCGCCAATGTTTTAAAAACTAAAAACGCCGCTACATTATTGTGGTGTATATATTAAACACTCAGATTTTCATAAGATATCACTTAGATATCGGAAGCTTTACAAGTTAGTATATCTAGATCATAATTCTTCCTATTTTTGCGAATTCGGTCTGAAAAATGAAGGTTCATTTCCAGAACTAAAACCAAATCTGCTCGCGCTAAAAACATCCTTTTTATATTATTTTAACTACGTTAGTAAACAAAAAAATGCAGCTTACTCTTACCAGTTTCGATTTTTTTTTCGTCCAAGACTCAACACAACGATAAATTTTAAGTCAAATTCATTCCCACGTCCTTTCATTAAACTTGTCGTCAAGATTTCATTACTCGAGTTTGTCTTATTAGATTTCTATGGCTCAGTTCCGACAAGTTCAGTTACGAGATGTACTAGCAAATGGACATCTAAATCAATCTGTCTATATTAAATTAGTTTAAAAGAGAGACAGGGTGAGACCAAATGACGCCCAAGGGACTTGTTGGAAGTTGCGAACGGGAGCCTTACATTCTAGAACATCAATTCAAATGAGAACACAATTTCTTAACTGTTATATATATACCCCAAACATTTAAATTATCTACATTGTTAGTTACTTATAAAGACTAGAGGTTAGTGAAATTTTGATGAAAAATTATATATTTATGTGAAAGAATTGTAACATCTTTAAGTGCGATCTTAAGTTGCAAGATTAATTTTGCGGCAGCTTGATCGTTGATTAAAAATGAAGACTCTTAATGAAGCATTAACAGAGTTAGATAGTGTTGATATTCTTAGAACGAGTGTATTAACGATAAAGTAATCCAATCGGGGACTGAATGGAGCCACTGGATTTGCAGGATTTTAATCTTTATGGTTAACTTGCTTGTTCTAGGATTTTGTCTCTTTGATAGTGTGTTTTCTCCCTGTCAGTCATGGATGGCCCTTTTGCATTCCTATTACTCCTTCATGTCTTAATCATGTTGTTCCATCATGTGTGTTTTTTGTTCTATGATAGAGAGAGAGCTATAAACGCCGCTCTCCAACGACATCAAGCTGTGATAATCTAGTATCTGTATTCGATCACTACGCAGCCTTCCATGGCTACGAGTAAAGAGCAGAGTAAAGAGAATAACATTCATTATTAAAGCGACTGTTCAACCTGTTTCAATCTTGCTTGCTGTTTCATTACGCAGAAGCTAGAAAACTCAAGGACGATGCAAAATTTAAATACAGTCCGGCAGTACGTGATACGGAATGCTACGTGGTTTTGCAATGAGATTCATTAGTAAAGTTATGTATGTAGAATTATATTGTGAGTTTTTAGTTGAATTCCTCAACGTACGTTGTTGCTTTTATCAGATGCATTACTCCTTTTTTTTTTTTTTTTTTTTTTTTTTGAATATTAATTTCATAAATGGAGAAAGAAGGATAGGAAGGAAGGAAGGAAGGAAGGAAGGAAAGAAGGAAGGAAATAAAGAAAGACAAAAAAAAGAAGGTAGGAAGAAAGGAAAGGAAAGGAAAGGAAAGGAAAGACAAAACCAATGGTTAAATTTCCTGCTGTCGCAGGAACACCAACCAGTCTCGAGACTTAAATAAATGGTTTAGACATGGTACCGCTTTGTATAATTTTTTTTTTCTTTTCGTAGCCGCAAACATCCTTAAACAATGCTACTTTCCTCCAGACCAACTCAAAAATCATCTTTATAATTTCTTAAATATTTTCATAAGAATCATTTACATATTCTAAGGCTTTTTCTTTGATGGATTTCTAGTGCGAATGGCATTGTGAGAATTTAAATTATTATACTTTTTTTACAACAAATATATTGGTTAATTATCCTCACATTGTCCGAATCCAACACGTTAAATCAGCTTATTTTATTTCTTACGACTCCGCTTAACTCAGCACTATATATCACTACCACTATCGTTCATTTTGGCACATAAAAAATACATGCCGGTCTACAAATATCAAATTTTCTCGTATATAAATTTAAAATCAATGACAGCTTTATAAATCCAACGGTTGATTTTGAAAAATACATCATATAAGCTTAATGTCAAGTTCAAAAATCGACCTAAAAAAAGTTCTAGACGAGAAGGCTTTAAATTACATTAGCTACGTCATGAACCACTTATAAATATTAAAAGTATATATCTATGATAGAAAGACAATAGCTTTAGCGGACAATTAAATCCAAATATCTTGGAGATTAATGAAAGTAGCTAATGGATCGGTGTGTTTGGGGATTTGTGTCTTTGAGCGGCAATTTCCGACAAATTGCGTTAAGGTAAACAATGTTGAATAGCATATAAATAGTCCTATTCTACAAAGCCTTTTGCCTTAGGGATGAAATAAATTCAAGATTGTGGATTTTGAGGATTTTTATCTTCGAAGTGGAACTAATGTTATGTTTGTTTCGCTTTTCGCCCACTTTACTTACTACGCATGCGTAAATTTTACGTCACGTGGTAATGTAGATACTAGAGAAAACGTTTGCGCATGCGTGCCTTGCAGCACGTTTTCCCAAGAATTATTTAGAAGAGTTTAAGCGAGAAAATTATAAATGTTCGTTTTCTCGGATTATACAAACGATTTTGCGAGTATACTTGTTTGAGACCAAGATGCTGTATTAATAAAGAATACACTATTAAAGAATGAGCCTTTTGAACTTAGCCTGAAGTCCATTTGTCAGGCACCGCAGTGTTTGAAAGCCAAATGTACATATTTCTACAATAGCACGAAAACGTTTGGAGTTATTTTCATAGCGGAGTTAGAGCATGCGCAGACGTTTTTCACTTGTATCGGTAATGTCAATTCCTTAGTTATTACGCATGCGCAGATTTTATACATTATGTGGTGCTATTTCAATCTCGTTCCCGACTGTCTGTCCGTCCGTTTTCCCGCGCGGCGGAGACATGGCGACGAAGGGAGGAAAGTAAGAATCTATTTAAGGTCCAGGCGCCTTGCAAAAAGAGGTCTTTTCAGTTGAACGGTTTTAATAACGTACAAATCACATCCAGACAAAAGAAACAATGGTGTCAGGCTACTCAAGCATACACGGGAACAGAATTACGACTAATTRTGCTGATATGCTTAACGTCCATGCGTTTTGCATTCGTCTATCCACCAAAACATCTATGACAAAAATAACACATATGTATATATATTTAACGATAACAAACAGTATGACTTGTAGATAGCACTGTTGCAATTAGCACTCAAAAAAATTGCCTCTGTTTGATTTGGTAATTTCCATGTCGACACGCCAATTAAATCCTAGATGTTTAAAGAAACCTACCGGTTTGATTATCAAGAATTTCATATCAAGCACTGTTTTGTGTACAAGATTAAGTTTTGAGGTTGTTTAGGAAATATTATTTCATAATATGTAATCATCGTTGGTCGCAGCCAGTTCTCGTGCGCAAGAAATTATACGTTTTTTTCACCCGAAAAATATCGATAAATATACCTCTTGGTAAAATTGTCTATAGAGATATACTTCATATGACTTGTTGTACCGTAAATTCGTTATTTCACTGATATAATATGTTAAGTTCCTTTTATCAGAGATCGAGTACCTACCGATATCGATTAAGACTGTTCACGAAAGCAAACGAGTATAAGTAACAGTAACCAGAATTGGAGTGTTCCATAGGGCTGCTTGATGCTAAGCCAACCGTATTGAACCACGCGCGCTTACTTCAACTTCGGTGTCGACATGAAATCCGTGTTCAAAGCTAAATACCACGGGAGTTGACGCGGCCTTAGCAAAGATAATTTGCTTAAAGCTACTCATGCGAACTGGAAAGGAAGTTTTTTCTATATACCGTTGTTTCAGTTTAACGATTATCATCGTCACGACAAGCAGGTCAGCTCGTGGAGCACGAAATTTCCACACCTTTTCTCCTCTCTCTCCTCTCTCTGAATATTAATATTCCATTAATAAGAGCTTAAAGCGCTAGTACGATTAACATACATAATTCTTATCCTTCTTTTCTATTCATGAAAATTCTATATCACTGTACGACGGGAAGAGGTTTTGAATGAACTGCGTATAGAGTGCGGAAAGGAGTCAATTCAATCGATACTAGTCGTTGTGACAATTAAGGACCCCGCTAAAAACGTTTTGCACCAGTCTCAAAGCTCACTTAAACTAACCCTATAATAACGACCTTAAATACTCCTTAAAGGCCAAACATCTAGATGACCTTCCTTAAAAGTCAAGACGTGAGAATCTTTAGGTAGATTAGACCAAGACAAATGAACCTTAGAATGAAGTATATACTTAGCGTTATCAGTGAGCAATCCAAATTATCGCAAGGAAAAAGTAAACTTTAGATATCTCTTTAGGATTTGATTACTTCCTCGCGAGAATTTCCAGTTCTTTCTCTGGATTTTTGAATTACAATTTTCTAGAAAACGTTTCAGGCTTAGTTCACTTCCCGCGGTGAAGAAGAAAGGGGACGAAAGTTTATTTTGCATTTCAAAAGCTACGAAATTATGCTTAGTCGGCCTAAGCAAAACTCGCACCCAAAGCTAGATCGAACTATATCCTTCGTAATTAATTTATGAGTAAAAGCGAAAAATTCAGATTCATTATCGCTTCCTTATAGACAACATTATAACTGAATCATAGAATAGGAACGGAAAAACTAAAAATGCTTGGACTCAAAAGGAATTTGAGTGACTTAAATGAGTAATGTAGTACATGTCTGCGTTTTTTACTTTAAAAAATGTAAGTGAAATTTCAAGTTTTGGGGGGAAAACACCAAAACTCTTAAGAGATCTATTTCGTCTTTTAATACAAATAACTAATGTTTTTGTTTGTGTTCATGATCATTATATATTTTCTTACTCACCGTTCCAGTCGTGGTTGTTTCTGTTGGCGTTAATAAGGCAATAACGTACAACGTCGTATGTCAAACAGTTTCTCAACCATCTATTTAGTATATATGATCGACGGATTTCAAGCTCCCTTTCTCAAAAATTCGACTCTAATCCTGCCTTCGTCCGCGGTAGAATCAAAATACTACGCTTTACAAAGACTTTTCTTATTCTTGCAGGAAACTATAGACAGATTGTCTTCGCATGAGCGCCTTCAGATAACTGAAGCAGCAAGAACACTTAGAGTATACGATAAGGTAGACTCCGCCCGTCAAACCATGTGCACGATCCAGCTGGCTAGTCTCTATGACTAGCTAGGCTATGAAGTCATCTTCCGTGTGCTGAACACTACTGACTTAACGAGTCCCCCCAGGGGATCCGTAGGTCAAGATCTTCCACACATTGATCTTTTGTTTATTAATTTTTTCCCTGTTATTGGAGAAAAGGAAGTGGTGTTGAGAAAATGCCTTGTGGTAATGAGTTATTTAAGGATTTTCATCAGTTAATTGGCGCAGCTAAGTGATTTGTAATCCAATCATCCGGAGTCATCCTGAACATCCATTATTATTATTATTTTCCCTGTGCAAATTAAAGTTCTCTTCACCCAAAATATGCATAGCCAAGGAAAAGAAAAACACGTAGTACTATAGTACAGTATAGGTACGTTTTTACCATTCTAGGCTCTCCTCTCCTCTCCTCTCCTCTCCTCTCCTCTCCTCTCCTCTCCTCTCCTCTCATATATTCACTACACAGAAAATCTCATTTCGTAACATTGTTCGAATGATTATTATACATCTTAGTGCAATAAGTTGTTGTCATAAGATCAAAACACGAAGATCGTATTGGACTGCCTGAGCAGTGTCGCGCCCGGCACACAAAGATAAATACACGCGGATTTAGGCGACGCACTGTTGCAGGACAACATCCATGCCATTCCAACATACTACATCTACTCAACCTTAAAGTTTAAGTCGAATGAATAGCTGATTCTTCGAACAAATAACTCACATATCCGTATGACAATCTTAAGTGGACTGAATTTTCTCCATATCCATCAACTCTTGACATCGATAAACCTTTAAAATAGCCAGTATGTCGGACGGAATTCTTCGGTATGTCTACGTCTCATCACTAAAGTTAGTGCAAGACATTAGCCAACCAAGTATTCCTATTTACAATTTCTATTTTCTGGTTGAATTTTCGCTAAAAATGGCAATTGTGTGAACGACGTGCCTCTTATTATCTGGCTCTCGAAAGAGTTCAAAATTTGTGATATTTGAAGTTAAACAGCGATTATCGTCCACTTATCCACTTCAGGAAACAACAGACAACTGGACAATCAGTCCTTGAGTAATTAAGGAGGGAGAGGGGAGGGGAGGGATGTATTTGCCCTGGTTATGGTTGGTTTGTGTGGGAAGTTCGTAGTTGGAGAGTTTTGGGTGTTTTGGGAACTAAAAAGCAGAGAAAGATAACGTTGAAAACTTTTTTTCTTAGTTTCTGTAAAAAACTTTTTTGTTTTCATTTGTGCAGCAGTGTTGTTAAGGCCTGCGTCAACCAAAATATAAGTATTTTTCTTTCGTCCCTCGTTCCTATCTTCATTCCTATATTTTTCTTCACCGCAGAAAGAAAGTCCCCCACCCCACCCCCCTAACCTATCCCTCTCCCTCTTTGCATACCACCCAGCTGAGCTGATAATCTCCACACCACGATATACATAATTCTCATTATCTCAATCACAGATAAACATCTTAACAGATAAACATCTTAAAACGTGCACCGGATTTCCAAACTCAAATTATTTGAAATTTCATTTTAATCATTTTGACAAATTAAAACAGGAACTACAAAATTTGGCTGCAAAAGAGCGACAAAAAAAGAACCTCCTAGCGCGTAGCGCACTGCTGGATTCCCAGTTACAATCAAATCTYCACTTCTCTTATACATGCGGATTATCATGTAAAAACCTTACTCATATCAACATGAAGTAATCTAATTTATAACCTGGATCATTTAGAAAACCAGATAAGACAAATATCACGGTATTTTAGGACCAATGTAAACATCAGCGCTGAATGCGAAAACGATAAAGAAATCTTCAAGCGGCTTCAAAATGTGTCTCTTATTAACAGTTTTTCACGATCAGAAAACTGGGAAGCGCGTTCCTTGATAAGCGCTGTTTTCTGAACTGTATTTTAATCAAAATGTCTTTAAAAAATCTCTACTTAATAAATAACATATACAACTTAAATTATATTTAGTTTTTTACTGATTAAGACCATTGGCAAATGGTCGAAGCCTCTATTTTTTTACAAAAAAATAAACAGAGACAAACACTGAATACTATTGATAACATAAATCCTGATTGCAAATTTTTACAAAATATTTATATTATTATATTTCTTTGGAGAAAGAACGACTGAAAAAGGGTCTTTGCTGTATACAACGCGAGTAATGAAATCCCGACAAATAAAGTTCGTTATTCCTTTTTGATTTTCGACATAATTAAAAAATCACACGTTTTGAAAATGATGAATTAAAAAAAAATTTCAAACATGCCTTTCTTACCTAGAATGATGAAGCTGCAGCTGCAAGAGATACGAACGAACAATATTTGCGTTGTCCGAAAAAAAAAAATGCAAACGGAATGAATGGAATCTGAGATATAGAGAGGCGTGCCGATGTAAAAACATACCTTAACTGTTCGTCTAGGTTGATATTGGCCTTCTGAATCCTAGTATTTATTATCCACGGTAATAAATGTTGCGTGGTAGTATTATGCAAACATTAACCAATCCCCGAAAACTTATAATCAGACAAAGTAAAAACATTCAATCTTGAGTTGAGAGTTTGTGCTTCTAGTGAGATACATACAAGCACTTTTCTTGGTCGTAAAGAGTAGTAAGATAAACAGAAATCTTCTAGAATGAGACCTTAGATGAAAGTGGTGCAATACTACAAGTACTGTTGCGGAAGATATTCAAGAGAGATTACGAAAATGAGTGAAGAGGATGTTTAAGAGAAGCTGACGTGGGAGTCAGTGTAAATGATATTGGCAATAACTAGATACATAGGAGCCAGAAATCTTGGAGATTTCCACCGTGGTATAACATCCACTACACTTCTTCATCACGACTTTATTGCGAGTTTTATTTCGATAAGAAAAGTCTAAAAATATTTTAAAATCTTTCTAAAAGGTTTGCTTAAGAATATATGCCGCATTTATCATAAAAGTGCAAAGAATAACAGCTTGTCCTATTGATGAGGCTAAATTGGTGACCAAATTATTTTATTCCCTAAACTCGATGCGATACAGAATCCGTCCGACGACAAAAGATGATATCTCACGCCTCTGTTATTAAGACTTAAAGGTGCAAATTAATGTACTACTGACGTAACTTTGACTATTTTTTCCCAAAAATGATTCCAATAAAACCTGTGTATTTTACTCTCGGTAAAAAAMAATCAATATTTACGTGTTTCAAATAGTCTAAATGACGATGTTTTGCTTGAGAAAAGCCAAATGAGACCGCTAGTGAAACTCTTAACGAGATTGCAGGGTTACATTATTAGTGATTAGTAATCTAATGTAGCCAAGCTGACGGAGTTGTATGCCTCGTAGCTGGTGGCGTCGTTAGATATAATTTYATTTCCTCACGCTAAGGAAGTTCATGTAAGCCGGTTGATGTTAGAATACCTTTATAAACCTGTACCGAAGGGGTCTAGAAGCTTCGACACTCAACCAGTCAGACACACACATACACATTGCGCAATACTTCGTGTCGTTAAATCCTCACTGTTCGATCATATTGATAACAAGAAAATTCTTCTTGAATTTTCATTATTGATTGAATTTAAAATAATATAAAGAATATTAGTAATATTCTTGGGGTTGGGGTGCATGTTACGTCATAGCCGCCATGTTGGTTGACGATGACAAAGCATTCCTCATAGCTTCTCTTGTCGAATCAACCAAGATGGCGGCTGTTTCATCGTTATTTACATTTCAAGGGATTTTGAGTCGTGGTTGCACTCCGATAATTGTTTGACATTATATTGTTATGATTAAGGCACGGCACGGCATCCTCCAAACCAATCACAGCGTGCTAGATAACCGCTTATCCAATCAGAATGCTCAGACACACACACCGTCACGGTCACGGCACCAAAATCGGCTCAGCGTCCATTTGCGCGCGACAACAACCATATTAACAACACTTTATTTCCGCTGGATGGGTTACCTGTGTACCGTGAGGGAAGTAGACTAAGTCTAGTATGATAGATGACGTAAAAAAAAAGAAACAGGAAGAATATGACTAGTTCACTCCCCACCCCTCTCCCCAAAAACATTCTAGAAATTATGTTAAGGTGGCTGGTCTTTATTTTCATTGTCACCTTGACAACCGACCCCGATGAGAACTCCGATTGTCCGCGGAAGCGACTGTTTTGACTAAACTACCAAAGCGTCACCTCAAGTTACTATTCATCTACACTATCCATCTTCATCAGTGTCAACCCAGCAATGTTTGCCTTCAAGGTCAAATCTATTGTTTTCTCAGCAAGATTTCGACTAATTACCTATTATCGAAATAGTAAGTCGCTGCGGCGACAAACCAGAATCCCCTGATAAAGACTAAAGCCGACTCGACAGATATGAAGAGTTTGATGATTTTATCGCCATGCATCATTTTGTATTTTCAGCGGTGAAAACGCACGTGATAGATAGACAAAACTTGCACGACTGACTCCAGAGGTTCCACTCTTATTAAACACAATTGATCTCTTCTATATTACTATACCTATCAGCTAGATTTTAGATTTCTCTAGTCAAATAACACACATCTTTGAATCTACTTGCATTTATTTTTCTAAACGGTATCAAAAAGAGAATATAGGAAATTTAAGGAAGCTTAGATAGAGTAGATGAATGATAGAAGCGGGAAATGGATCTTGTTACTCGAGCGACGTCTACCTATCGATAACCTTAAAGTTAAGCGATAGTGGATCAAAACACGTGCGTTTGGGAGTTTGGCAAAAATATCAAAAGTTTTATCTTGCTTCAGCGTTAACCAATATTATCGATAACCATTGCTTAAAACCATTACTAGCAAAAACAACAGGAAAAAAGCTTAGTTTTAGTATTTTAATTGTTACAACCCTGTTATTTTAATCGATTTAGTTACGCTTAGAAATTGTCAACTAAATAAATAAAGAATATCATTTTTATCTTTCGTTTTTAAGCTTCAGCCTAAACCGAATGAACTCGGAATTTCAAGGAGAAACACCTTCAATAAAATCAATAGAGTGCTCACAATAAATCCGTGAAACAAATACTAATTTTTAACACTAAATAGTGATAATTAAACAATAGAAAACGAAGGATTCTGTATGAAATAGTACTAATTAGTACTATTTAATGTTCACGGTTTTAGTGCGTGCACTCTACTTCGATAAATACGCAAAGAATTAAAAGCTTGGTAAACATCCAACAGTTCAATAACGTTTCGTTTATAAATATTATCGTTGGAAAATCAACTCTGTGTTCTCTAGGTGAACTTTGAAGTCAATCGCGTACAATGAAGACTTAATTTTTTCGTAAAGTAATAAATTGATTATGCGTTAGAAAGTTATTCTACAATTTATTTCGCATCAGTAAAGCATAAGAGAGATTGGTTTTTGGGGGGTCGCAGAGCTGTATTTTTTGTAACGATATCTTAGCGGATTAGCTCGAACGTGCTCATTGAACAAGACGAAAAACGCCTCAAGCAAAACTCCCTCTCAATGAACTAGCATTTAAAACTAAATCACTAAACAATTATTGTTTTTATTCTTGCAAATTGAACAAGTTAAAGGTCACTTAGTAAAAAGTGATTCGTCTTAAAACTGTAATAAAGTAAGACGTTTCTCGAGAAAATACRAAAAAATACTTGAGTTGACTATTATTATAGTATGCTCTGAAAATAGATATTAATAAAATAGTGGCATTAATCTTGTTAAAAAAGTGTCACAGATGGATTAAAATATGTAGGGCATTATAGAACTGCTGATTGAGAAATAACATGATTCGAACTAGAGGCAACCTCAGCATCTAGTGAATCACATAAGAGGGAGATTTCCTTAAGAAAACCTTCATTATTTAATCTTCCCTTAGAAAATCCTCCTTTATTTATGACAAACTTAGAAATAGAAGACAATATTCCTCTTTTTTCCCCCTTAAAGTTACGTTATTTAGAAGTGTTTCTAGTTTACACGTTTATTTCGTAGCGAAAAAAAACTTGGAGAGTCTAATTAAATTAACTGAACAGTACTTTACGATAGTGAGAACTTGGAGCAGTAAAGTTAGTGCCATAGATAAACAACTTTGTTTCTCCTATGATTTAACTGTTAGTTTAAAAACTGTTTCGCGTTAATGAGTTTGTTTTGCTTTTGTTATAAACGGCTTAAGTCGAGTAAGCTCTAAAACAAAGAAATACGTTGCCTAAAAGTCTCTATAAAATCGGGGCACATTCCAACATTGACAGAAATATTTTTGGGTTCGTATTTTTGCCTCGCTAAAAAAAACTGGAGATTTTTAGTTCAAAATCAAAACGATAGGTTCTTACCGTTTTGAAGAGTAATCCAGAGAATTAGTGTAGGAGTCAAAAGATGTGAGCTTGGCTTTTCTCTCAGGCACTGCAAACTGACAGACAAACTGAAGTTGGCGCATCAAATGATGGAACGATATCTCGCTCTAACATCAGGGCCAGGATTGATCACTACATTTACCTTGACGACGCACAAGCCGCGCGTAAAGTTTGTAGAGTAAATACCGCCTTGTATTCTTACTTGATAAAGATATGGGTCTCGCTTAAAGCCACCTTATAAACCACAATAGTGATCTATGTATATCAATTACAGTGGAAGTCAATAATTGACAAGGTCCTCCAAACAAATCTGAGCAATACAAGGTGCGTACCTGTAAATAGCTGTGCCGTGGCCTTCGGGACGTTCCTGTTCCGGGCGGCTGTAGCTTTTGACGATGATTGTAGTAGAGTTAAATCTTCAGAAAGCCGCTTTATTCTTCCGCTCAAAACGATTCTTTGAAATTACAGCGCTCGGCTTGGCGCTGTAGAATTTAGAAAGGTTTTTTCAAACGGATCCGCGAATCTTCTCAAGACGCCAGTAGGATTGTCTGTTGAGTCTCTTGGAATGCAGGCGAATGGTAGATTTTCCATTAGCATGCTTATTAAGAATTTCTGTCAGCGATTGTGTTGTAATGATTTAATGTCACTCACTTATCGCGCAAGATGATCTCGCGACCTTAAGACGAATCACAAAAGCATTGATACAAAAATAAGGTGAAAATGCTACGAAGTGATGCACAACTGCAACATCATCGGTGAAAAAAAGGAATCAAAAAGGTTTTGGTAAGAAGAGTAGAGATAATTACTGCTTATCCGCGAAAATAATTCCTGTAATCATGGCCCGGATCTAGTCAAACCAATTATACCAAGTCACTGAGGATACTCGATAACTTTCTAATTTAGTTTATTGTCATAGTAACGAGATAGCAGGTCTAAAACTGAAAGTTATCTCTCTTGAATCGATTGCTTAAGTATTGGGGTGAATTTCAGGGTGTCACACGTGCGAGTGATTATATCAGAACGGGTCCATTTATATTTTGACCCCGCCTTTATCTCTCTCTCCTACTGGGTCAGGGATATTCCGTTTTCGTTCGTCACACTCTCTGGAATTCGCTTAGTCAGTAGATTTTTGATATTTCAAGATAAATCCAGCATTTTCACAGGGCATTTCATATCCCGGGAAGCCATTTCACCGTTTTCTACCCAAACCTTGGCCAATTTCGTGAGCTTTTCTATATCGACGCGACAGCAACATATCTCGGTGTGCAGTCTGGAGCCGATAAACACGGCGATGCAGCATTTCAACTCCGCTGGAAAAAGATCTCAGTGAAGATTTAAAAGATCTAGTAGAAGTATCGCAAAAATGATCTTATTTTCGCCTGCCTCTCAGCACCCTCCGAGAATTCTTTCATGGACTCGGCACATATATAACTAAAGGAAATATTGAAAGAAAAGGAATGCCAACGAAATCTAAATTGAAATCAACAGCATTTAATAAGATTATTATAGTACCTCCCACCCCCAAAGGATCAAGAAAATAAGTGATCGAAATCTTACTATAGCTTAAAACGTTTTCCCAAAATATCTTAATTRACTAATTCATTTAGTAATTTGTAATCGTAATCTTTGAGGTGGAACATAGGGGAAGTAAGTTGATTTCACGGCCCGATAAGACAATTAATGCGTCCTCTACCGCGGAAGTCATTATCGAAGTGATAAATCATCATTTTGTGTTGGGTCGATTTGCTATGATTATGTCTTTAAAATGAGAATATATCGCCGGAAATGCGTAGGTGTTTTATTAGTTAACTTTGACGTTTTTCACTATCTTTTCCCGAACGAATTTTGTTTTAAAAAGACTGAATGTTTTGTGAAGGATTATGAAAATTACTAAAAACTTTCGATCAATTTCAGCCATTTTTCTCCACAACATCCAGGTCTTGCATTTGATTATTTCACCATTGGCAAGATTCCCCCAGAGATCTTCACTTGGGCCTTTGATTACTAAGCGCGCAATGTCTCTCGGCTCGGCCACTCTACGCCCCCTAAAGTAAGTACTAAAACCGTAACCTTGGGGAGAATATCTTCTTTACAAATCGAGTAAAATACATTCAATAAAGGTGCACTTATTATTTGTGCCCGCCACTCTGTTGCTTTTTATATCTAGTTCAACGCGTATCAGTGAGTGAGCGTCGTGGTTGTGACCCGAGCTGAAACGCAGTCTGATATGATTAAGAGGCCAACAGAGTGATTGAAATCAATTATCCTAAAAGGGTCAGAATGTGATTCAAATCTTGTTACAAAGTAAGCAAAATAACAAGGCAGTGGTGGAAGGGTCCATGGGTTCGTAGAAGATGGTTATCTCGATACACAGGATTCTTAGACACGTGTACATTGTCATCCATGAGGTGCTCGATCGTTAAACAGCTATGCATGAGCTATGGGTTCGTAGAAGATGGCTTTCTCGATACACAGGATTCTTAAACACGTGTACATTGTCATCCATGAGGTGCTCGATCGTTAGACAGCTATGGGTTCGTAGAAGATGGTTGTCTCGATACACAGGATTCTTAGACACGTGTACATTGTCATCCATGAGGTGCTCGATCGGTAGGCAGCTATGGGTTCGTAGAAGATGGTTGTCTCGATACACAGGATTCTTATAGAGACGTGTACATTGTCATCCATGAGGTGCTCGATCGCGTAGACAGCTATGAACGTAGCTTCCTTTTGGGATAAATCTTAATATACTATTCTTAGTCCAGAAATCGTGTAGTCCTGAAACATGTATAGGCTTTATTAATACAGTTAATTATATCCTTATATAAAATCCTTATAAATCTTCCCTTCAAAAATATACAGTTGARCTTTAGTCACGTGGTCACCCACGATCACGTGACTAGAGTTACTGATCGCGTGATAAAGTCACAAGTGTGAGATCTGAGCAAGTACTTCATTAGAGCCAGTCACGTGACTAGCTTACAAACATGTGGCTTATTTCACAATCACGTGACTGTTACAGATTCATGATTAGGTTATATCCATAGCTTAAGCTACAATCACGTGATTAAAGTCACAGTCACATGACAAATCACACTCGTATGGCTTGATCTACAGTCACGCGTTTAAAGCTACAGTCACGTGATTCGGTCGTTATCGTATAGCTTTTGATACAATCATATGACTGGCGCTTTTCATCAATCAACGGTCGACGTCAGCACTTGGCTCTATGAACAGACAGCCTCTTCGCACCCCTCCTCCTTTTTCCCGTGGGGGAGGAGGRGTGGGAAGCGGTTGTAGACAGGCTATAAGCAGACGAGCTCACCAACACATCACGTGATCATTTCCTACCATGTTGGACGACAAACTTGTTTTTTAAATAACTTAAATAAATTAATAGAAATATTAAATCATTATTATTAAAATCTTACTAACATAAAGGGAAAGCCTTTTAGCAAATTACTCTGATAATGTTAAGTAATGTAAATCATTTGCTAATCTTCCAGCCCCTCCAACCATAAACCAGTCACACCAAGGGATCGCAACTCATAATTAGAACATTCGAATTGTCGTTTTGTACATTCGTTAGCATTAGGAAGACAACGTATATCCACAAAACCTAGATTAGGCTGATAACTAACGAACAAGCTCCGATCCATTCAAGTACAGTAACCTTCACTTTTTGCTGCCGCACGAGTATGATTCTTATTCCCATTCAACTTGTTCCTTTCTAACTTTTGTGCAGATTTTGACCACTTAAAGTTCGCATTAACTGTCTTAAAAACAATAACAGTCGATACGACGTAGATGACGTCACAGAGGTATTAGAATCACTATCATCACAGGTGACATCCCCTTCTACCTCCCCCTCGGAGTTATTTCGCTCGTCTACTGCTGCCTCTTCGACCCCCCCTGAGGACGTTGAAGCCATTCTATCTAGAGAAGCTCTAGTGGTCGTAAGAGGTAGTTTTCGGTCGTGAGTGAGAACCATGGCTAGACGACGCAGCACACGATCCTCGAGCTGGGTGGATAATGGTTCGAGCTGCGTTCAAAAAAGATATCAAAGATGTTAAATGTGAATGCCAAGCTTTTTGTGCTGTATTGAGACATTCAAATGGCTTTTGCCCTGAACCAATCAGAAAGCACGAAATTGCACACCAACCAATTATAGTGCTCGAAAGCACTGTGCTGCACTTGAGTCGTCGATACAACGTTGACTCCAAAAAAGTGTAATTATTCAAAATTTACTGGACTTTGAATAGTGAAAATGAAAACGCAAATGAGCGCATTTTTGGTTTCTTAACGAAAACTGCGGAAAAGGGATATGAATATTTTTGGCGCACAAATGGCAATATTGAAAATATTACAACAATCACCGTCGATAAGGTGGAAAACGTACCTCTAAAACTGTAGTTACAAGGCATTCTAAAATATCTTTAATACYCTAAACAAAATATGAATGAAATATTATGTCATACAATACTGTATTATAGGTATGCTATATGTAGGTTTATAACTATGCTTAGCAGCCCAGCCACGAGGAAGCACCGCAAAACAGACTTTTGACCCCACCCCTCCCACCCCCCCTCCCAACCACCTACTCCACCACCAAATATACTTCTTTACCTTGGGCGTAAAGTTTCACATTTCAGACCACATTACATTCTCTAGAGTATTATTTCTATGTTTAACGGTTGCGAATAAGAAGACACTTAAATATAGGCGTACAGCTCAAAGAATTCTATTCTCAAGAGAATGACAAGTGGTCTGAAATGRTAAAACAGTACTCCGAAGGAAAAGATATCTATACATCATAGCATCATAGGTTCCACTCACCTTCTTTAGCTTCTTCACAGCAATGATAGGGTCATCTGTTCCCGTGCTCAACTGATCAACATCTGATTCATTTAACACAGGCTCCTGTTATGACAAAAAGGACGTTCAATGTCAAGATTACTTAGAGTCTTCGCGGGATCGTCCACCGTCTAAGCCGGGCGTGACTATATAACATATAACATGCGCACTTCCGTTATGCTTCTATAGAGTTATATAATATTATCAGAACATGTAAGGTCGCGCGCAACCTTAAACGTAACTTGCGCATTCCTTATGTCTATATTCGGCTTCTCATGTGTCCGATAGCCCTAACGAGTACAGTGTGCAACCGTTCTATATACCTTGACTATAACATGCGAGCTCCTGTTGTGCTTCTATTGTTATCTATAATTAACAGGGCATGTAACGTCGCGCGCAACCTTAAACTAACTTGCATATTCCTCATATCCATCCTCGGCTTCTCATTGTTCCGATCGATAAGCTAGACGAGTACAGTGTGCAGCTGTTTTACTGATAATTATAACATACCGTGCGCAAGCGTTCTGTGATCTACATGCAGTATATAACGAAGTGGCTGGTGAACAATAAGATAGTAGTTTACCTCCAGATCTTCCAACCACGTCCACAGCAGGCGAGACAAAACCCATGGGTCACTTTCAAATCTTACGTCGTCCCAACCAGAATCACTGGTGTTCAGTTTTCGCTGAAATTAGACATTAATTAATTGGCTAATTAATTATTAGGAATTTTAATTTTTGTTATGGGAGTGGCTCGATAAAGCTATGGTTTGTTGCGCAACTCATAACCTCCCGCTCATTTCTGTCGAGCACAAATGTTGTATGTATTTTTATCTGTGTTATTATTGGTTGAACGTGTTTTTAAGGAAGCTTGTTTGCGTTTTGGTGGAGCGGTCGTTTATGTGTGTGTATTCTTACTTGTGATGGTCTGTCCTGTCTGTCACAGGATTAAAGTAGCACATAGGAGCATATAGCCAATCAGAACGCAGGACTGTTTTATTTGGGGGGAGGGGTTGTTATACCCTATATAAATCACAAATCATTACATTTATAGCGAAAAGCCAAACAAAACGCATCTGTGACAGTCTTCTAATTCGTTTTTAGTGATAATTATTATCATAATAATTATTTATCAAGAACCAATCAGGTAGTGTGACAAGTTTATGAATACCACACAACGCAGTGGGATATACAAATGGACAAACGATCCTCACCTTCAGTTTATCGGTTTTATTTTGCACCCCTGAGTCAGCACAGGCACTAGCACCCAGTGCTCTCGCCACCATGTCTCTATCGACTTCAGAATCAGAGGGAGCCTGGGTGACGTCCTCTTGTGACGGAGTAGAAGCATCGACAGAGGGGCTTGTGTTGATAGTGTCCTTATCTGATTCGGCGTCATTTTTATCTTCATCTTCTTCGACAGCTGTGAAGATGTTTTTTTTACCATTGTTTTTTAATTTGTTTAAGTCTAAGAGCTCTAGTCGTACACCATGTATCCCCCCAGGGAGGAGAGGAGGGGGAGTGGTGACTGCATCGGTGCTTGATGGACAGTCACCGTGCTGTTTATAGATGTCTGGTTCAGAGTGTGCCCGTGATCTTTGTGTCAGTCCAACCATCATAGACATGCGTGATCCCACAGGTGCACATAAATGGCGCGCCTCGTCATCATCATCATCATCATCGTGAGTGGCATCAACAAGGGTCTGTGAGCGCTGAAGACCTCCAATAACAGACTCGACATACGGATTGTGTTTCAACTCAGTCTTGGGAGTGTCTGGGAGGACTCGGATTTCTTCTCTTGGAGGTGTAGTGGCAAGTGTGTCGTCGGTCGTTGAGACAGCTTCTTCTTCGGGTTCAGAGAATACTTGTTTTACTTCCACAGGTAAGCCCCATTTCATGTCTGTGTCTTCGGCCTTGACGCTTGCGAGTTCGAGTAACCGTGAACAAGTGATACATACAATCTGAACAGATAAATAAGATTGCAGCYGATGTATAACAAATTATATTACATGTCTTTTAAGTCAAAATATATTTTACTTATATTATACAGGAGTGTAACTGTTGGATTAACAGAAGCCAATCACCAATCATTATAAAGATCAAACAACAACTCTGACAAACTCACCTTAGGTAAATTTTTCAGTTGCCTTGCCTCCATTCCATGAAGAATATGCTTTTGTCGAGTTAGATAATGTTGTAAAGTGAACTTTTTAAAACCTGGTTGACTGGATAGAAAAAGATTTTTTATTAGCCAGTAAAAGTTCAGCTCAAAACAGGGAGGAGAGAGGAAGTTAAGAACTGTTCTGCCGTCCCTGCATGGTATCAAGTCACTGAATCCAAATTGAATTAAATCACTGCAGTTAGAGCTGGTCCTCTGAGGAATAAACTTACTCCTAGGATGTGCAGACTTACCAAGAAGGGAAAACAATCCAAAGGTGATTTAAAAACTTGCAGAAATCTTTGACACATTCTATTTGTCCTCTTGTCTGTACAGCTTTAGGTCTTTGAAAACAAAGACATAAGATTATCAAGTAACTTCATTTTGTATAAATATGTATCAACATAAACCATCATGTATCATCATCATGTATCACCATCATCATACATCAGCATCATATATCATCATCATGTATCA
>NW_022261361.1:49236-61433 GCF_009602425.1 Actinia tenebrosa
ATCATCATTGTCATCATCATCATTATGGGAAAGGTATAGAGCTGTCATCATGCCAGCCATGTTAGGGGAATTGAATTGTTATTATGTACAATTGTATTGTTTCTGCCATCCAACATGGCTGTCATCATTTGACCATACAAAAATATCTATTTAGATATTTATTTCTTATTGAAAGATTGAAAAAAGAGTAATTTACCTGTTCTTTCTCATCGCATGAATAGCCTGCAAAACAAGGATGAATCATCATCTTTTTTCTTAATTTTGTCTTTTCCTTCAGAAATTATTATTACTATTATTATTATTATTAGTGTTATTATTATTATTATCATATTATATTATTATGATCATTATTTTGCAAATGTTTTAAAAATGCTTTTATTCTATTGTCCTACAAATACAGGTAAAAAATAATAGCAAGGACATACTTCCTCTGCTCCAAGTCTCTCTGCATATATCAGGTAACAAGCAATCAATACACCAGTACGACCTTAGGAACAATGAAAAAGAATAAAATAACCTGGCACCAATCTACTACCAGATACTTAACCCCTCACAGGAGGCTACACCACTCTAAAGGGGAGCACGGACCGTCATGTGCACTGCTAATACACCACCCCTCACCAAGAATGYGACCCATGTTCAAGTCCCGGCGGCATCAGTGTTACTGTATATGTGAGTAGAATCATTTGTTGGTTCTTTCCTGTGCTTCTAGGCGATGAGGGGTTATGTACTTATCAGTTGGAACAGTCAAGTTGAATTGTGTAGTTCCAAAAATTATCCACATCCCCCTCACGGAGGAATTTTTTAAGACACCYCCCTACCCCCTGGAAATTCCAATTTTCTTCCATACAAACTCTGTAATTTTTGTTCTTTCTCTGACCCCCCTACTCTTCAGAAAATCCAGATTCCACATTATGAAAGAGTAAAAATCTGCGGAAGAAAAATGTACTAACCTAATCCAGCATGACAGTGAACTGCTGTCTACAAACATTAAAATAAATAAATAACAATTATTAAATACAGTACAGTAAATTTATCATAATTTTTTAGCATATTAATAYAATCAAAAAATCTTTTAAAGGTTACATTAATTCATTTGTCTCACGATTGTGGCAACTAGGAGGACCACTTTGACCATTTGGACGCAATCGTGAGACAAATGTAGAATAAGTATAGTCCTTGATTTATATCCACAATGAATAATCGTTTCCATTCAAAAAGTATTTTGTAAGACCAGTTTGAAACTACATCTACAGCTGTATAGCAACTTATA
Source organism: Actinia tenebrosa (assembly GCF_009602425.1). Next base: position 50,510 of record NW_022261361.1, read on the forward strand.
TGCAACTTACAGTAATAGGGTCTCTACACTGTAGTTCAAATCCTCAAGGTTTAACAGAGGATTTTAGAGGTATATTGAAAGACTAAGGAGCACCTAAAGCTGAGGGTTCCCTATCTCCCCCCACCCCCCCCCCCCCCCCACTAGATCCCTTTCCTCTCCACAGTCTCTAAAATTCCATTTTTCCTTAATTCATAGGAATTATCTATAAAAGATGAATTGATCAATAAAGATAAAGACCCACAGTGATAAGCAAGAGATGATGATGATACATCCTGCGGGGTAATGCAGAGGTACTTTAGACCCTTAATGGATGAGACAGCAGGAGACATTTGTGCTTTTCACTTACAAACATGTGTGGTGAGTACAGTGTAGAGTTGTCTGTTTGTTCTCTTCTGTGCTTCAAGGGTTTTGGGGTTTCTCTTTTTTTCCCTCCCTGGGATTAGATAAAAAGTAGACCAAAACCCACCTCAAGAAAATCCTACTGCTAAATCCCAATTTATTTTATTTTGTTAATAGATACGTAAACGAAGGACCACTAACACTACTCATAGAGTAATGATGGTGTTATTTTTGTAAATAGCTTCTATAGGGCTATGGGCATGAAAGAAATGAGGAAATTTAAAATGAACAAAAGAAAGAAAAAATGGAAGAATGAAAGGAATAACAATTAATATGCAATACCTTGCCTTCTTGAAGCGCAAACGACATCACTTTAACCATATCTAATATTGACTCCAGGGAGCGAACCCCATAGTCATTCCTACAACAACAAAAACAACTTATTTCACTCAAGGGGTAAACCAATTTTAACAATTTTATATCATTTTCAAACAAATCCCAAGGCTAGCGATGTTTCTTTATCAACAACGAAAATAGATATTCCAACCAATTTTGAATTTGATGTTTACTTTTAACAAYTTTGATTAATTACTAGTTCAATTATTAATAATGATGAATTCAGTATAAATACTTTAAAAACTCATTAATAATTCATGAAGGAAACACAATAGAAATCATGACCATGAAGGAGGTTTTATATCTGATATAGATTCGTCTTCATTTGCATAAACTTTAACTTGGATTTTCTCTATCAAACTTGGTTCATTTCGTAAAGAATTGGGTACAGTATGAGAACATACATCAGGAGTTTTTTAAGCCGTTTAATAAACTCGCAGATCGTCTTTTATCGGGTATAAAACACGAGGCGTAGCCTGCTCGTTTATTAAACAGTACATAAAACAAATAAGGCACCCAGACTTTTATAAATTGTGTAGTTCCAAAAATACTCTTCGGAAATTTGAAATTCCCCTGTGGAGTGGGTATGGATGCTTTCTGGAACTACATATTACATTACAATATAGAATGAATTCTGTGAAGATTCTCTCATTGGATATTTGATACCCCAGACTCAGTAAAAGCAATTCATTATCACAACCAAAAATAGAGATGAAGTGTCAGGCAATTAAAAGTGAAATGAGACCAGCGCTACACCATTAAAAGGAAATAAAAAAACTACCACTTATTTGTCACAATTTCAGAATCCTTTACAAATAATCCATATAAATTTTAAATTTTGTTTTGTTAATATTAAATATTTGTTTGAATGCTAATTTTATAACTTACCAATTAAAATTGTAGTAAAAAACTAAATAAAAGAAAAAGAAAAATATTGAAAAGGGAAAAAAACAAGAAAGTATAAATGGATAACCTTATTATTTATAACATTATATATTTATGTACATATGAGTATATCATAGAGACTATATACCTATTTGTACTGCGGTTATAATGTATCTAATTGAGCTGATCTGTGCAGTATATCAATTAAGCAACTTATGCAGTTGCTAATTATAAGACTCAGAAAAATTCTGAGTCTTGAGGATTTGAACCCATGCCCTGACCATTCCGTTGCCATGCTCTACCAAGTCTCATATGGGACTTATTTTATGATACACAATAGTTCGTACACAAAGAATAAATTACGTAGTCGTCTGTCAGGATCAAGAAGTTTGAGGGAAAGTATATATTTTAAGATTTTCTTCTTACTAAATCTTTGCAACCATTGAAAAGCATTTTAAATTTATACAGAAACAACTTTTCTTCTGTAGGGAGAATTAAATGTTATATGTATATAGATTATTATCATGTCTATGGCTGAAACCATCAGGGGTTTTATTCCACATTTGATATTTTATTTCAAGGACAGACGACAGGTGCAAACAGAGTAAATAAGAGAATGCAATGTGAATATACAAACTCACTTTTAGCTTGCATGAATTCTTCAGGGTCGTATGAAAACCCACTCACATTTACTCCAGACCCACAGCTGGAATGTTCGTCAGGGTGCTGTAAATTGATAATTGATTTTATTCCRAGCCTGTGTGTATAAAAAGGAATTACGATTAGAGACTCATTTAGACAAGACACTTCATTAGGATGATAATAACTAACAGCTTTTGTCGATCTTTCAATGAAGGAACCACAACTGCATTAATAGTCCTGTGGTTACAACACCAATTAAGATTTTATAATTCCTTTAACTAACCTCCAAAACTTTTTTTCTTCCACTCTTCCCTTCATCCCTTTTTTAATTCAATCTTTTATTTTTCATTTTTGACTCATTTCAAGATTAAGAAAATAAAATTGCATAGATACATGTGCAAGGTGTATTTTAACAATTTTTTTGGATATTTTTGAACTGAAAAATGAGGTAAATCTGAGACGATTCATAATGTTGACATATGGTTTCCATGGCAACAAGATAGCACTATGAAAAGATTTACATGTAAATATACTACTTCATGAAGGGTTTTTGGGATTCTTTGATACTGTCGATAAATATTGAGCTAATATACAAGACCAGGGAGTGTAATATAAGAGATAAAGGTTATTTTATCGAGAAAATGCCTAATCCAATGCAAAGTGGACAATGGTAGCTTTAACCTAAATAATCATGAACCAATCTTGAAAAACAAACATCCGTGGTTTGTACTCAAAAAAACACCTTTCGAAAATAAGCCTTGGAAAATTAGATATCTCTGAGGTTTCTCTTTTTGATACTTACTTTTTAAATTGTTCAATAACTTTGTAGTTTTTGATAATTTCACTCGATGGACGAGCCGTTGCTAAAATGTCATCTGTGACCCTGAAGTAAACATAGACAAGCAGATCATTAAGTAAMCTCTGACCATAAATTAGGTCTTCTTCGACAACCTCGAAGTTTAAACATACTGAACTTTTTAAGTTAAGTTAAGCTAAAGTTTTTCAAATGAAAATCGGAGTCGAAGAAAAAATGACAACAACCTTGTCAAAATGTGACTGAGTTTGAGTGTATTTCTTTATAAATAATCCTAGTTCTTTTTAATAATGGAATGACTCACCATGAAGAATATAGTCCATGTATAGCCATTTCTTCAGGTTTAAACTTGGATGGATTTTCATATTTACATTGTTTTCCACCGCAAAATATCGAACACTGCAACGCGCCCGGCGCCGCATGACGAAGCGACTCTGAAAAACGCGAATATTTCGGCCCTGCATCTCGTTTTGTCGCTCCTTTTGACGACGTGGACGTCCACTTGACTTGTCCAGAGTTCCCGGTTTCCATTTTGAGGTAAAATAGTTAGAGAATAGGGGGAAAACAGTGCAATATTGAAGGGAATAATATCGCTCCTAGTTGGTTGAGGATGTCCGCCATCTTGAAACTACCGATTAGCCAATCAGGTGAGGGTATTTTCCCCCATAGCCCCACTAGAAAAGCATTAGTCAAATTCGATTGGTCAAAACAAAGGCTATTATAAGCAAATTTTAATTGGAAATCAATTAGAATTTTGGCAATCCATTTGATAGCTTCCCCTCTGSTGAAAATTGTTATTATAGAAAGTGCTTAGATATTATAACGGATGTCGCAAAGTGACAATTTCGACGACTCCAAATGGAGTGCTTTGAGTAAATAACAGCATAAAAACCGTGCCGAAACGCACGGCTATTGAATGAATAAACTACGTGGGACAACAGCTTTACAACTAAGAAAATGTATTAGATGACATGCATCGTGTACGCGGTTATTTAGCTCGGTTCGAACAAGGTTCTCTTCTTCGTCGACTCGAGTTCAATCCGATCCAGTCCTTTCTAAAACTCTGTATCTTTTTTGTCTCAGTTCCTCTTAAGTTTTTCTCTCACTTTCTAAATCTCTTGTAGTTTCACTTNCCCCCCCCCCTTCCACCTTCACCACCACCACGTAGCGGCGCTTTTAAGGGGTCCTTTTCCCTTTCTCCTCCCCTCCCACTCCCAAAAGCGCAACTAGGCAGGAAATCCCCCTCTAATTCATCTGGCCCTTCGACTTGAACCATTCCCTTCTAGCTAAACGTAATCTCCTCTGTGAACTCCTCTCCTCTCCTCTCCTCTCCTCTCCTCTCCTCTCCCCTCTTAAAAGTGCTGTACTTTCATTTTCGTGTGCAAACTCTATTTGTTCTCAAAAGCTCTTTGACATAATCACATCACACGTCATAAGCACTTGTCTAGCCACTTTTTTATCGTGAATTTTGAGCACCAGTGATTGGTAGCAAGATTCTCAATACGCTCCTATCTTCTAATCCATGCCAAGATGACATGGAACGTTGGACACACGCTGAGAATGTCTTATGATGTAATTTTGATTACAATATCAAATGCTGAAATAATGTGTTTTCTGTAAAAAGGCCTCATTAGAAAAAGTAAACAAAGTAAAGAAAAATATCACGGAAAATAAACAGGGGCTAAAGCTCGCGTCTGACCTTATCACTATCATTATTAGTGCCTATGAATCCTTTATGAGACATTAATAGGCATGTCCTTCCAATTCATGCAGAGTCCAAGGCATTGAAAGCGAGGGAAAGGGGTTTTATATATCTGTAATGTGAGATGTGATCCTATCATTGCCTTCAAGACGTCCAAGAGGCTTAGAAAAAGATTTGGCGCAGAGAACAATAACTTGTAAAGTTCCGAACTACTAAGACATGCAATTTTTATTTGTTTTAAGTTATTTCTGATCTTCAAATCTGCGGGAATGATGAAAAAAATCAATAAAAGTACAGAGGTTATTTGCTTTGTGGAATTAGAGCATGCAACAAGTGTCATCAGCTGTCACATGATAGTATTTAAGTAGCTCCATCTCTTTCCTGCTTCAAGGCATTCAAGCTTCAAATAAAAGATCGTTTTGCAAAGTTATGATATTAATACTGTTGTCCAGTTAAAAGCCATGGCATCTTTTCKGTTCGTGGTGCTTTTATGGAGTTTGAATACGCAGTCTTTTGGATTTGACATGGAGGAAACTCGTGAGCAAGCCAGAAAGATATCTCGAGTGTTACATGCAACTCTCGAAGAGAACATTGGGAAACAACAGCTGGAAAAAGCATACGAGACGACATCGTGTTCAACAGTGTCTGAGGAAAAACTGGATATCTTTCTTGATATATTAATTTTATCTTTTGAAAAAAGGTTCAATGATACTCAAACTGCATTGATGAATTCAAAAGCATCGATTGCCAGCCATGAAGCAGGAAACAGCACACAAGGAAAAATGAAAATTGAAGTGCAAGATTGTTGCACTAATCTCCAGCGACCCTTGCCTTACATTGCTCGTTTTCATGCCGAGGTCAACACCTCTGTAGCTTGCGAAAACGTCCATGTCTTTCCTTCCTACAACCAGAGTAAAAAGGAAAATCTCTTCAATACTTTCAGAAGCAATTTCAAAGTCTCTTCAACAATTTCTTGGCAGTATTTTGGGTCATCGCAAGGAAATTACTTGCAGTTTCCATCTTCGTCAAGAGTCTGTAACTCCACGAATGCTTTTGACCCTAGATTCAAGTAAGTCAGTGTTAATCAACTATCTCTTCACGTTTTAGCTAATTTTTCCCCTGTTCCTTTAGATAACTAAGTGGAAACATGCAATTTAAGTCCAACTAAATTTCCATAAATGCTAAAAATTGCAAAAAAATCATTCTAAAATTGCATGGCCAAATTATCAAAAATTTTCCACCTATTTTTAAAATGAAACCGCGTAAATAAATGTACTCTTCATATTTATTAGAGAATACTTAAAATATTTTGTTGCTTAAGAAAAAGTGTTAAAAACCGCTCTTTGAGCGCTACGTCTCCATGGAATGTTTGCTAAATCTAAAAGTGTCTGTAACACTTCGAAAAAAGTTTTTACTCGGGCTTTCGAAGAAATGCCCGAGGTATAAATTGGGCTTTATTTGCGTTCTGTCACAAATCGCAGTTGCGTTCAAAGCGCATGCGCAAGTTCTATGCGCGTGCGTAGTATGCGCCACATAAGCACATGGTCGAGCAATGGCGGAATTTTGCAAGGTTTCGTCAGAAGGATGACAGTGTTCACGAAGAATTCTTTCGTTTTTCTGCTATGAAGCCCGAGTTCACGCAGATATGCGTCTAGTTCTTTTAAGACGGTTGTGCAACGTATCTTTTATATTCGTAAACCACTCGCGGCATCTTTTAAAAGTAAACAGGAAAARAATGTGATTGAATCGAGATAATAGTCCAGCTATTGTTTTTAAAGACTTTTGTTCCATGGTCTCGAACTGTACAATTTTGACGTCATATGATTGTGTTAGATTTTGTAGCTTGTCCATTTTATTTTAGGAAATGAAGCGCTCAGCGTCTACATGATAAACATCTACTCTTCTTTGCGTTATTTGTTCAAGTTTCAAAGTTATACTGATATCATCAATCAATTTTCTCTTATTTCCTTCTCTATCGTGGGGCTTTTGCGCAGCCACAAAAAAGAACAAATTTTTACTGCGCATTGAGTATTAGATATTATCTGATATTATTAGTAATAATTTATTTAATATTAGATAATTCCCAATGCGCATTAAGAATCGATTTCAGCTATAATTTTCTCAGTTTATTTCGGGGCTATTGCTACAAAAAATGAGCAAAATCTGACTGCGCATTGAGTAATAGATATTATCATTATTATGATTAGGTTATTGTTATTATTAATGCACAGTGTATTGACATTTTCAGATCGTGGTACGTCAATGCTGTGTCGCGTGCGCACGTGAATGTCGTCTTGGTCATTGACAAAAGTTTCTCTATGAAGACCAGGGAACGCATGGAGCTGGCACGTCAAGCAAGCATCACAGTGTTAGAAACATTAGGAGCTGATGACAGTGTAAGGGAGAATACATGTTGATGATACTATAATAAGACCGGCTTGAAACAAAAGATAAAGGGTTATGTATATAATTTTAAAATAGAGATATGAAAAAATGCACGCACCCTCAGCAATTTGTTAAGCTCGGGAATCGTATCCTCGTCAACTAAAGCAAACTTGTCCTCCTACCTGCCAATCTTCCCTAAAAATTCTCAGAAAAGATCAATTCCCTTAACAATCAATTTTGGCTGAGCACATTATTAATAATAAGATGTTAGATTGCTCGACCAACCTATCGTAAGACATTCTTTTTGCAACTATTTGCAGATTGGTGTGATTGCGTTCTCGTCGAGAGTTACCGCACCGTCGGGTTGTTTTGGTGCTGCTATCGCGCAAGCAAATCCCTCAAATATAAACCAGTTGAAGACGTGGGTTAAAAGACTYCAACCAGGCGGTAAGTAATGTACAACTTGTGTAAATCAAATCAGAGGAGGAAGTTTACATGAAGGTAATGTTATCCTGCTGCTAAGAATGCAAGGATCATATTAGCTTGGGCTGTAGCTATGGCGTAGTGTTTTTCCATTTCAGACCACGTTTCATTCCCTAGAGAATCATTTCTTTGTTTAATAGTTGTGCATGAGAAGACACATGAATATGGAAACAACTCAAAAAAATAATCTTATTCTCAAGATGTGTCTAGTTGCCCTATTTCACTATGACGTCACTGCTTGTTTATGTGGGGGATAGAATCGCCAAATCCAATATAAAGTTCAACAAAATTTGCTCCTATCGAAACAGTTTAATCTAAAATGGCCTGGTTTTCAGATATAATATGTGTTAATATGTACTAAAAAATATTCTGAGCGTTTCCTGGCTATTCTATTTCTCTTCGTGGATTGATACGGGTTTTAGAACAATTTTCGGTGAATCTGCGTTGATTTGACCCCCTCCGATGACCATGATCCTTTGCGTTTAAACAATAGATTGTTTTGATGTGACGTCATAGTGAAATAGGGCAATTAAGATTTCAGTATTTTTTATACGGTAACTTTGGTCGTGTTATTTATTTTTTGGCATTGCATTGTTGTTTTTCAGGAGGGACAAACTACGTACCTGCTTTCGTTCAAGCCTTCAAGATGCTGGAAAGTCAGCGTCATAACCAGGTTGGTATAACRTCATTGGTGTTGGGATCCCTGTGGTAAGGTGACTGAAAAATATTCCTTTGATATATTTTGCCTAGACTTCAAATGCAACGAGTGTTATTCTTTTCTTGACTGACGGTGAAACTCGTGATGCTGAAAACGCCATATTTGAAGCTATACGTCATGGTCAAAATCACATGGTGAGTCAGACCTGATTACGTAACTGATTACCCCGATATATACCATACTTTCCTTGTATTCTACTGCCCGATGTTCATAAGGCTTGGAGCTGTGGGGTCTGCGGGGCGCTTAAGCACTTCCCACTCAGTTGTCGCAACACGCTACACAGGTATCCCAACCAGTCTCCAAATGAACATCATCATTAACACAGGTACCCCAATGCATTGTAAAATTTCACCGATTGATAAATATTTACAGCAAAACCGTACGATAATCAACACGTATGGCTTAGGAAGCGGTCTCAACAACAATGCCTTACAGAGACTCCAAAAGATAGCCAATCAAAACAGCGGAAAATTCACACATATCCTTGACTCCGACGCATCCGGGCTGCGGTCAATTATGGGTCAATATTACTCAGAGATCCCCGGTACTATACGAGATGGCCCTGTTATATCTCTCCCTCGCCTAGACAAAGATCTAGGCCTGGTGACTACTATGTCAGCGGCTTGTCTTGGTTCACGTAATGACGTCATAGGCGTGGTGGCTCAGGATGTGGCTATCAGTGAGTTGTTGAAGGAAGCCGTAAAGTACTCGGCGTCTGATGGTCTGGCTTACGTTGCAGTCATAGATACGAAAGGTAATATTGCTTGCTTGCTTGCTTGCTTGCTTGCTCTTCGATTTTATGTGGCACCATTTMTTATCGTTGCGTCTTCTCCAAACAGGTCGAACTATTATCCACCCAAGTGTTCCCAAGCCAACGGATTACGTTGCTGACCCAGTGTTTCAGTCTTTGTCTTTGTATGAACCGAGTGTTAAAGAAGACATGTTGCAGAAGATTACTAGTGGAAATCCTGGAAGTGCACATATGAAGGTGGGCAGGATATTTTCTATTATATCCATCCATCCATCCATCCATCCATCCACCCATCCACCCATCCATCTATAACTTTATCTATAACTTCTAGGCTTACATGTCCTCGTCTCGAGGGGATCCACAGACAGACGGAGTCCAAACAGTCATGGTTAATGCTACTTACATGTGGAGGCCTGTTCGTGGAAGTCCTTACATCGTGTTACTGGTGACTGCAAGAGATCACATACAAACCGCTGAATCACACAAGGTATGAACTGCAGACTCTGATTTTCTGTTGCTATAAACAAGTGGTAAAAAATAAAGAAGAAGTGGTTCCACGGAGACCATATTGTGAGGCAAAACAATAGATTTGTTATCTTTGGGAAATGAAATCTATTGTCCCGCGAAATCATTGCATTGTCTTGCCTTCCAACATGGCTGCCGTACCCCCCTCCCCTCCGTAAAAATATGACCCCCTCGGCCTTTCGCAGCATATTGTTCTTTCTGTCTTCTTATTCTTTAGTGCATTTTTAATTGAATATAACTTTCCTCAGTTTGTGGCTCTGAGCCCTCAAATCAAGTCACACTACCATCGACTGGATCTGACAATGAACAAAATCGACCTCTCCACTACCCCTGTGTGTAACATGAATGGCTACTTGTTGTCAAGGCTTTTTTCCACAGTCAAGGTGAGTCTCTAGCTAAGGACGGTATATTGCAGCCTATATCAARATGATAATTTTAATTTTCGCGTAAAATAAAAGACTTGAACTAGAATGGACCTCTTTAGCTAGCTTTGGCGTAATGTTTTCCAATTTCATTTCCTTTCCTAGAGTATCATTTCCTTATTTGWTGGCTGCACATGAGAAGACACATGAATATGAATACAACTCAAACAAAGAAATCTTATTCTCAAGACCAAATGTCATTCCCTAGAGTATCATTTCTTTGTTTAACGGCTGCACATGAGAAGACACATGAATATGGATACAACTCAAACAAAGAAATCTTATTCTCAAGACCATGTGTCATTCCCTAGAGTATCATTTCTTTGTTTAACGGCTGCACATGAGAAGACACATGAATATGAATACAACTCAAACAAAGAAATCTTATTCTCAAGACCATGTGTCATTCCCTATAGAGTATCATTTCTTTGTTTAACGGTTGCACATGAGAAGATACATGAATATGGATACAACTCAAACAAAGAATCTTATACTCAAGAGAATTACACCTGGTCTGAAATAGGAAAACATTACGTCCAAGCAGAAGATGTCTATTAGCTAATAACTTTATAATTTTCGATTTCTATATAACACGTACACAGCTTGCTCCAGAAGCGTTCAACGACAGTTCGCGGTATGTCGCTACACCCGAGACTCTGACAAGTGTCGATTCCATGGAAACGTTCTTTAACGACCAATCGCCACAAGCTAAGTATCCAGGTACAATCGTCTTTGAACCGCCATTGATCACCTTCCTTCYCAGAGTTTTACTTTATTCCTTTCCTGTTTGTTTGCTTTTTTCTTCTTCATCTTCCCTTCTTCTCTCTCTTTTTTCCTTCTTTTCTTTATTCTTCGTTGTTTT